>WURT03080269.1:0-11463 GCA_009936505.3 Holothuria glaberrima | reverse complement strand
TCAAGATAGCAGGAGATATTGCAGCCAGATAGTATACATCCCCCTCCACCCCTTTGCCAGGCAAGAGAGAAAGGTACATTTTATTTTTTCTGTCATTTGTGTTGTTTTTTTCCTTGACTCGATCAATTAGTCGAAATAATGTGATCCTAACAGCAGTTTTGAATTTTTTTTCCTACTGGTTGTGTTTCTCTGCCATCCCAAAAGTTATAGATTTGAATTTGGTGGGGTTGTGAAACCTAGTGTTCTCCACTAGCCATTTTGTCCGGGCGCACAGCCCATACAAAATCTGAATAGCACAGCGCCCGGTCTAAATGTTGCTGCCCGCAAAAAATCCTTGACTGCCCGGACAAAAACATGCTCTCACTAGTTTTGGTAACATTTGAATTGTTCAATTCAAATTTAGCACCACATGTAGCACCATTTTGCATCGAGCCCACCTTACATGAGCAAAAATTTTTCGAAAGAGGGAGGGAACCCCCTCCCCTTAGATCCCTCCCCTATGACAGCGATCAGTGTCAACTGCCAGATCAGAGACAAGCGCCTGGACAAAATTTGGACCTGTGGAGAGCACTGGAAACATGTCACACAGATTTTGTCTGTAAAAATTTGTGGTGATCAATGGTTATTTGGAGTTGCTACAGTTTATTTTCGAAATTTTGGCCATAAATCTCCTTCCTCCAGGAGAGTTTGGTATTTGTACTCAAAACTGCACAATCATTTACAGGGTGTACATGCGCAAAGCTTGTGGGGGATAATTGATATGACGAAAATGGTCCCTATCTGAAATTTGAAACATCTGAATATTGCACTGACCAGCTATCAGGTACATAATGTAAAGGATGGTGGCGGTTGAACCATACACTGTCATTGTACTTTGTGTGCAGGAAAAAAGAGTAGCCAGTGGTTGCTATGGGAACACTACAACTGATTCTGTTATTTTCATGACTTTAGCTGTCTTAGTCTAAAAACACCACTGTAGTGTTTGTCTTACTGCATAATCAGCATTTGGTTGTGAATGTTGTTATATTTAATACACCTTTCTAACTAGATTTGCCTACTTGCCATCAAAAAGTAGACTCATTGCAAATTATCCTAGTAGTGAGCCACTTTACAAACTGGTTTGATTACAAGATATTTTTCTTCGGTACAACGTTATCTTCACTGTAGGAGACACATTGGTTTCAATGAGGTCAATTGACTAGCAAATACTGAAAACTGATTTGTTCTATATTTTTCAATGTATGTGATCTGGGGATGAAGTCTGGAGTAGGGATTTGTATCATCTAGTATGTCTTCGGGAAGAGCAATGAACTTAGATGGAGTGTCAGAGTATTAAGAGCTATGATACCCTACTCCCAGTGATGGGTTAGCAAGCGTCACAAACATCTGGTGCTTTTATCAGGCACTTGTTCATTAGCCTGCAAAGCTAGCCCTGCGAACCCTCCGAAAACTGTTAACTTATGAAGCCAGAAGTATATGACACATCTCACACATCTGCTGGGCAGTGTGGTTGCTCAGGGACTGAAAGTGGATCTACTCAGCGGAAGTTCTTCTGCCGCTTCAAGTGATTATGAGACTATGAGGGGTTCTCATGTGATAATACTTTTGACCTCTGTTCTTAATATTTGACCATATTTTTATAGACTAAAGTGTATTAGTACAAGTCTGTTACCAAAGGGCTTCTATCTTTCTCAAATTTTTCTTCCAGACTGAAACTTTAGATTAAATCCTCCTTGGAATTGTGTACAAACAGTTCTGCCTTGATTAGAAGGATCAGGTTGATTTTTTTCATGTTTAGCTTTAAATACATTTAAAATGCCCAGGGAATGTAATTCCTGTACTGTAAATCCTACAAGCATTTCTTTAATGACTGTGTTTTTATGTGTTTCCACCAAAGGTTTGATGATAGCAGTTTACCTACTTCAAATCCCCCCAACCGCATGTTTGGTCTAGTGGTAGAGCATCCGGGAGGCCCGGGATTGATTCCCAGGTCGAGTCATACCAAAGACTTTAAAAATGGAACCTGCTGCCATTATGCATGATGCTCCGCATAAGCAATGCAGTAAGCTAAAACAATCCAGTGCCCCAAACTGGAAAAAAAGCAGTGGGCGCCGCTAGATTAAACCAAGAGGTTATAAGTTGAGGCGTAAAACCCCATCTAACGCATATCCCCTCGCCCCTCACCCCCCCCCCATGATACGTACTTGATGTAGAGGTCTGAAGGTTAAGAGGTTGGTTACATTAAGTCTTAAGTTGTCCCATAGGAAGGTAGCTCCTTTAAGGAGCAGAACTCCTTTGGTAGTAACGTTTGGTGTTAACCCTTTGGCTTTTTGCCAGGGAGTCTAGGGGGCTTTGGAAAAACTCACCCCCTCTTCTCCCTCTACCCCCTCCGCCAAAAAAAGGAGGAAAGTCAGACGAGCACCTCTATAAATGAAACAGCGAACTACAGGGCACAGTCCAGCCAAACCCTCCTCTGTGCTCAAAAATGAATCGTATGAATTCAGATATTCACTTAAAAGGAACATTGCCCTCAGTCAAGTCTATTCTATATATGCAACATATTTTACAAAGTTTTTATGTGGTGTTATCAAATATCAAGACACATATTAACAACTGTGAACAAACTTGTGAGGGTTGGAGTACAAGCAACTACCAACAACCTAAACCCATGTATGGCCCTCAGTGAGAGACATCAGCCAAGACTTGTCCCATTTCAGTAGAGGACCTTCAATGAATTAAACTCTTAAGTTTTGAAGGCCTTATCTATTATGTTTAAGCAATGAAGGGTTCCTCACATACTGTATAACTTGCTACACTTTCCTCTGATTGGTTAGAAACTGGGCCGTAAAACTTCATCTATCTAACTGATTGGCCAGCAAAGATTCCACTCATCTCATCCTTCTTTTACATTCTGTCCTATCTAGGGCTGTTCTTTTTCCTCTGGGAGTTATCTCCTGCCCCTGATGTTAAATGCTCCATTATTAGATACTTAAAATAGCATGATAATAGCATATTTAATGCAGATTAAAGAAGGACCCTGACAGTGCTGTCCCAGATGACAATATAAAGCGGTAGTTTAATAAATGAGATAGTATAGATCAACTGCTATTTTTGACACACTGTGTATTTTATCCCTCTTCCATTATTAATTGATCTCCCTCAACTCTATTGACTTTTGAACAGTTATAAGCAAATCAGTCACTAGAGCATCTTGTGGCCTTTATTTGCATGTATGGAGAGTTACAATTGTTAAATTTTGAAGAACAAAGCCTTCTTGTGTGACATTGGTTTCTTGATATTTTCATTGTTTTGCGATGGTTTCTTATAAACATTGTATGAGTGGAGTGTGAAGGGGCGGGGATGGTCACAGAAGGTAGGAAGGGGTCCTGAGCATTTTGAATCAATACAAGTATTGATTCTTTTGTCTGTCTGATTGAGGCAGTGGTTAATAATCTGCCTATTGATACCAGGACAAGGCTTTATTGTGAATGCTGATTTGTGCCATTCTATAGGTTTGATCTTTAACCATTCCTTAGTATTGTTTGATCGTCAATCAGAGATACTGAGCTAGGGCAACCTCTGTGGGTGCCAACATTTAGAAGAGCTCTCAGATGTAGTAGGTAGTACATGTAGGAAAGTCAGCTGTAGACTAGAACACTTTTATAATAAATTCACTGAGGTCTCCTCAATGAGTGTTTTTCCACTTACCAGTGGGTATTGTGCTTAAATCATGTTTTATTAGTCCTATACATTTTGCTCCTTGTTTCTGCCTTAGTTATGCCATTTTTGGGAAGCGTGGGTCAGGACGGACACATACCTACTAGAAGAATACAAACTTGTTAGTGGCAGTAACACCCTTATCTCCTCCCCTCCCCTTTACTGCTATAAGTCAAGCGGTTAGAGCATCCTACTTGCAGCCAGAAAGTTGGGGATTCAAATCCTGGCCGGGCCATACCAAATACTTAAAAATGGAACCTACTGCCATTGTGCTCAGCATAAGCAATGGTGTAGGGAAAACAAGCCAGTCAGCCACAAGTGGGAAAAAGGCCGTGGCAGGCCCGACTTAAACCATTTGGTTAGAAACTGAGCCGGAAAACCTCATCTAACTAACTTACCTGCTATTAAAAAAAAATTGCTGGATTGGTCATTGATTGGGTTGTCAACTCTATAGCCCTAGTATACTTTCTTATTGCAAAGCAATGGAAGTTTATCACAAAATGAACCACATCTACTTGAAATGAAAGACTTACTACCTGAAATCAAGATTGTAAATAGTAAGGAAGATCTACCAGTATGCTTGTTTATCTGATCTTTGAAAACACATTTAAGTTGGTAAGCGAAACAATTGATGGCAGAACAAAGGGCAGAAGATTTTTTCCACACAAAGTTGTGTTTCAAACTGTCGACATCTGTGACCTTGAATAAATACTTCACAATACCTTGATTACTGCATGGCTTGAAATAACAAATTAATGAGTAACCAGTTCAAATTTTTTACTTCGTATTATTTATTTCAGGTTGCTGCATAATTTGAGGCAAACCAATGATGAGTTTACAGAATTCTGCAAGGACCTGAGGGGTGCTGCCAGACAGTCTTTAGATTCATTGCTGCTTTTACCTGTAAGTAACTGTTTTTTTTATTCCTTGCCGAAGGTAGAAGGAATCTATGCGATGGTGATGCCATGTGTGTGTGTACGTGTGTGAAGCCCCTTGTAAACACGATATCTCAAGATAGCAGTGACTGACCCTTTTCATATTTGGTATGTAGATTTGTTGTGTTGAGAGGAAGAACCCTATTGTTTTTGGTGGAGGTCAAAGGTCATTGGAGGTCACCAGAGGTCAAAAACCAAAAACCTTGTAAACACGAAATCTCACATTAGCAATGCTTGACACTCTTTATATTTGTGTATAAATTTGTCATGTTTTGAGGAAGAACCCTATTATTTGTGTTGGAGGTCAAAGGTCATTTGAGGTAACCAGCGGTCAAAAACCTTGAAAACTTTGTAAACACGATATCTAGTGATAGCAATGACCGACACTTTTCGTATATGGTATATAGATTTGTCATGTTGCGGGGAAGGGCCCTATTGTTTTTGGTGGAGGTCAAAAGTCATTTGAGGTCACCAGAGGTAAAAAACTGAAAGCCTTGTAAGCATGATATCTGAAGATAGCAATGACCGACATTTTATATTTGGTATATAGATTTGTCATGTGGAGAGGGAGAAATCTATCATCTTTGGTGGAGGTCAAAGGTTGTTTGAGGTCACCATAGGTCAAAAACTGAAAACCTTGTAAACACGGTATCTCAAGTTAACAATGACCAACACTTTTCATACGTAGTATATAGATTTGTCATGTAGAGGGGAAGAATCCTTTTGTCTTTGTTGGAGGTCAAAGGTCATTTGAGGTCACAAGAGGTCAAAAACCGAAAACTTTGTTAACAAGATATCTCAAGTTAGCAATGACCGACACTTTTCATATTTGGTACATAGATTTGTCATGTTGAGAGCAAAAACCCTATTGTTTTTGGTGGAGGTCAAAGGTCATTTGAGGTCACCAGAGGTCAAAAATGGAAAACTTTGTAAACAAGATATCTCAAGATAGGAAATTTGGATATATTTCATACTTGGTATGTACACGGATGAATTATAGTGAGAAGTAGAACCCTATTGTTTTTGGTGGAGGTCAAAGATCTGGGGTCACTGGGATCAAAATCTGAAAACCTTGTTTACATGATATCTTAAGGTAGGAAGCTTGGATAGATTTCATTCGTGGTACATGGATGCTTTATGGTTCAAGGAAGAACCTTTTTGCTTTTGGGGAGGTCAAAGGTCATCTGGGGTCAAAAGAAGTCAAAAAGCAAAATTTCCCAAGAATCTTCAAGAAAATCCCAACATTTTCTACGGCAAGGAATCACGAGGCCTTTTGGCTTCTGGTTACTAAAAGATAATAACAATAAAAACAAATAAGATTTCCTACGCATGCATATCCACCCAGAAGGGTGCTCAAGGTGTGGGAGAGGGGAAAAATAAAAGGAAAAAGGATGGACAGACGAATGATTGGTAAAGCTAAGTGAAAGCCTTTCTCAGAAGATAAGTTTTTAAGAGTTTTTCAAAGGAAGACAGCAATGCACTGCATATGATTTCGAGTAGTAGGTCATTCCAGGGTTGAGGGGCAGCTACTTCGAAGGATCTATCACCCCAAGAATGTTTTGGACGATTCCCTTGGAGTAAAATGCTCGTTGCTGTAGTGAAAACGTCATAATGGAGTGTAGATTTGTAATATATAAGATATATAGGAGGGAGCCAAGCCATTAAGTGATTTGTACTTAATGTTGAAGATAGATACTGGTCAACTTAAACTTTGCAACTTTCAGTCACTTCAGGTGTTCATATACATAGACTTGTTTGAAGTGCATACTTCAAATTGTACTTGAATCCATTTCGGTTGTACTTATACTAGCTCATGAATATGTAAAGGAACACAAAAAGTGTCTTTACCAGTTCACTCTCAAAACTCCTGGTTTGTGTATGACGTATCAGTTAGGAATGGGTTACCAAATAATCTAAGTGGAGCCGAACAAGCAATATGTGTGATGTAAATCTTTACCCAACTGGGGTAAACTATTGTTTATGTAAGTGTGTCATACAAGTTAAATTTGCTTCCCATTTAACAATTATAAGAGTGATAAGAGGTATTTTTCTATTGTTTTTCATTGGAACAAGAAGGAGCCTATTTCTTTATTAGCTTCTAGACCAGATGAGGTAGGGATGTGGTAAGCTATAATACTGTGCTATAAAGGCTTATTTCAAACCTGGGTATATTGCTATATTGTTTGATCTTTGTAAGTGACTTGCTTGGGACATGCCTTGTTTATTCAAACAAATATAAACCGTACAGTTGCAAGGCTATATAGTGAATATCCCCTACAGAGACCTTTCCATACCATAGGCGTAGAAGTCATATGCTTTGGGGGCATTGTCTTCCAAACTGTCCTTGAAATAAAATTCCTGCAGAGAAATAAAACAGATCTTATCTTAGACTCTAAACAATCAGAATGCATTCAAAGAAAATAGTCAGAATTGTTACTTGGTGATGAACTTGAGCTTTCAACAATAATTTTGTTTAATATTAAAAAACTACTTTTTGGCACTTGTCATATCTATTATTTGACGTAATGTTTGTCATAGCTTGAACTTTATCAGGTTACCACAAGAATGCGCACATAATACTTCTATTGTGTTTTAGATTTTCCATACCACAGGAATTTGGAAAAATTACACATTTATAGAAAAAAAAGGTAAGGGGGGCTAATTCAAGTCACTTATCATTAGCAGTGATGTACCTGGTAGCCACCGAACAATGACACGAGGTCAGCATCTTGGAACTTATCCAGGGGCTGGCTTTGATATCAGAGCAACATAGGATAGAGCTCAAGGCAGACAAAATATGCTCATGAAGGATCACGGTATAAAATTGTGAAACTTTTTATTTCTCAAAAATTCATTGTGAAGGAATAAAGGAGAAAGGGAGGAGAGGGGGCTACTAGCCTGGTGCTCAGTTTTGGAGGGGTAGGGCTTACACTTGAAGGTGCACCTCAGTGGTTCTAGCATCATGGTCTATTGTTGGGTTTATAATTGAACCTGTGACAGGTGAAATTTGTGGGGGTAGGGGGAAGGATGTTGGAAAGTGCATTGATCAGTAGGAATGGGTTCAGGTAGGATGGCATGAGGGTAAAGTACATTCCTTGGGAGCTTGATGTTAATAATTTTGCTGATCTTGCAAAATCATTCAGTTTATTATTATGTGGAAAAATGTCATTTTTCATTGCTTTCGAATGGAAGATAGTAGGCCCCTACTTCTTTGCTCATCAGGTTGGTGGTCAGTATGTACATAAGAGTACAGAATGTTATTTCATAGCTCAGGTAGTTAATTTCAATTGGCTTCATAATGGCTTACCCACAAACTAAACATCAGCTACCTTTTATGCAGTTTCTTAGTGCTTTGGAGACCAAGGTGAATTAAAGTTCACTGTATGTGATTTATGAGTTTTGTGGTCCCAGTAACTGTAATGACCCTTCCATAGAAAAAGACTTGGTGATATACGTGCTCACTCTAAACCACAAACATATTTCCAGTTCAGCAAATCCTCCGAAACCTTTTGAAACTTAGCCCATATGGATTGCGTGCAAAGCTTTCAAAAGTCCCCCTTTGTAATACTCTATTTGAAAAGTTTTAATAGCATACCTTAGCATGTCATAGCAATTTTAACTTAGTGATCTCTTGGGAGACTTCCTTAAGCAAAGTGTTCACCAATATGCTCAAATTGCAGTCCAGACAAATTGGCCTGGGATTTGTTATATAATTATTTGTTGGATCAGTTGGCCTGTGTTCTAGGGGGTGGATGGTTGCGCTTTCTGGGTGTTTATAAGTACATCTATGGTTTCTCTTGACTCAGTTCTAGTTTGAACTTGAATGACAACGTCAGTTCAAGGACAGGTCCCATATCTCAAGTTCAAGTTTTCCAAATATGATACTCCAGATAAAGAGAGGGTTTGGATCCTAGTTGTCTTGGTATTGTTACTTTTCATATTAATTTGGTTCAAAAAATATGGATGGATAATGTGTGATAGCTATAGTGGATTCAAGATGACGGTGTTTTGAAAGACAAATTTGATACTTTTGTGGGAAATTGGTGGTTATTTATTTTCTAAAGACAAATAAATATGACTGGAGTGCTTTGCAGCATGTAGTAAATTATTAATATATCATTGTGTTTGTAGTAAAGGGATATGGGTCAACTTGGTTGAAATGTAAAGTATATGAAAGTTGGGTTAGCTTGGATTACATATTACATACTGCTGGCAGTGCAGGCCTTAACATGTAAGTTACTTTGAACTAGATACAAAGCTTATTTTCAAAGAAAGTATAGAAAATATAATTGAGACTAACAAAGGATTAGGCCCATATTTTGACTACAGTGAAGAAGTAAATGAGTTGAACACCAAATTTTTAAGTAGTAGGAGTGTCCCACCTCTGACACATGAACAGGAGGTCTTGAACTAGCGAGCGTGACACCTCTGTGGCTGCCAACCCCTCCGTAGCGATGAGCCAAACGAAAAAAAATTGTCAGAGGCTAGTCTTAAACCAGATGGAAAAATGAAATTTGACAAGTAATCAAGTTTGGGAGGGGACTTGTGCTTGAACTTACACTTGCCTGATTCTAGCTTAAAGACATATGAGAGCTGTAAGGAAGGCATATTTAAGAACTGGGGGTTTTCTTCCTCCACT
Source organism: Holothuria glaberrima (assembly GCA_009936505.3). Taxonomy (NCBI): domain Eukaryota; kingdom Metazoa; phylum Echinodermata; class Holothuroidea; order Aspidochirotida; family Holothuriidae; genus Holothuria; species Holothuria glaberrima. The sequence continues at coordinate 2,172 of WURT03080269.1, read as the reverse complement.
GCCTAGTATGGGATGGGTAATAGCTGGATGAGATGGGTTATAGGCCTTTAGCATGGCTGATATGTGTAATGTGTTCTATTGCCCTGTTGCACTTAACTACATGCCATAACAACACTTGGGAGAATGATTGAGTGTTTGTAGATCAGCTTGTGTAAGGGTTCAGTGGGATGCATGTAGGTTGTTCCATTACTCAATAATCAGCTTAAAATGTAGAAAGATCCAGTTGCACAATGTAACCTTCGTTTGCAAACAGAAGCATCTTCAGTTTTTGGCTCTTTGTTCTTCTAACCTGATAGACTGATTCTTGACCACCAATTACCATAGATTCATCATCAAGGATTCAGTTGACAGGGTCCTTGTGGTAATGCCCAAAAGTTTACACACATAGGTCACCCCTGACTTACCCAGTCAAAGTTTACATGTGGTTTATTTCCCTGATGGCAGTCAACTTGACCCCATCTCTGACCCTGTTCCAATCTAACTCACTACCTGAAGACCTTGAAATAAAGCCCCAAGCTTGTCCAGGTCAAAAACATTTAGCAGGTACTTCTTTTCAGCTTGTGTAAAATTCAGAGGACACCTACAGTTTGCTAGAAGTTAGAATGTGATCATTTAAGGCTTGGAACATGAGCAGTTCATTTGACATTTAAGGGTTTATTGTTTGCGATCATCTTACAATAAAATATCATATTTTTGTCCGCCTTGGTATGTTAAGTGGTCCACACAACAGACAAAAACCATCAACACTTAAAAGATGATGTGTCAGTAATATTCCAGACTGCATTACAACCAGAGGTTGGGTCTGAAATGTTGGTTTGTGTCTGGATATAATTAAAATATTTCTGGTATTACTGTAGTCATACCAATGTTGCAGGCTTTCACTTTGCACAAACATACTGAATGATCCTCTTCTCCAACAGAAGCTACAGATATCAAACTTGTATCCACTTTTTCAACAGCATATTGTTTGGAGTTGTATGCCAGTGTCCTAGCGCTTAATGTACTGTACATGTTTAGTGCCTTTAGGACTCAGTCATACACTATCTACCCTTTCATTAGCACATCTTAAACATTTTTGTGAACTTTACCTACAAATTGTCATAATCATTTAAGAATTATTTAAAATTGGCACCATGTTTCAATAGGGAGAAGCCTTTAGGGAATATTCTGGTTGAATTGTTCTTCTCCCCATTCTAGATGTTCCTTTGTTAGAAAAAACTCTGCATGATAATATACTAGTCCACTGACCAAAAACTACTATTCATAGCTATTTTTTAAAAAAGTTTTTCAATGTGGCCTTTACTATAAGTAAATGGCTCACATTAGGTCCTGCTGTTGCTTGTATACATGTGGCCTTATGTAGCTCATAGTACTCAGAGTCATGTACAAATACAACAAGGATGTTTGTGAAATTACTAGGTTTTCTGATTGATTTTGTAATTTAATGACCAAAGCCTTGATTACTGTAGACCAGCCTTTAGCCATCTTGTTGAAAGTGTTGCAAGTGAGGCTGTTGCTGGTAATCATCAGTTTTTGGGAAAATGCTGTCCATGGCTGGTGGCGTTTGGCACTCTACCAAATGTGCAAGAACATACACATGAGGGCTCCCTAATATAAATGTATACATGAAAGGTTTTGCACATGTTAAAACCAGTACTATTGCACACACAAAGTAGACAAATTTGAATGTGTACTTTTCATTGGGATGACACTTAGTGATGTCATTTGTTTGTAAACTTGAATGAGCCTATTGGCATGCTTGATAAGCTTTTTTTGTGTATTTTCACATTTTGAGTTCAAACGAGTACACTCTTGTACTCCTGCTATGCCACCTGCTCTCGTACTCTTAATATTGGAATGGTACTCACATTTTTGAAAAGTTAAGCATTGTTGCTAATTTATGCAAACTTTTAAGTTTGTGCTATTGTGAAAAATACAGTATGTGGATTGTGTAATACTCTCAACTAGAGATGCTAACACTTTTACTCCATTAGGGTGCGTTGTTCCCATACTACACGTCTGCATTAATACCACAAAAGTTAGCAATTTTGCAAAAATGTGTAATGTTAAACTGCATGATTTCCCAAATCTGCTCTATTCATCTGTTAAGTATAAGAAATGGTGACAGGAGCCTTGTATGAGGTATGGGATATCAACATCTGTAATTTATTA
>WURT03080257.1:18056-31635 GCA_009936505.3 Holothuria glaberrima | reverse complement strand
GTCCTTCCTCTGTGTTTACCGTTGATAGCTTTGAGGTTACCAATACCAACAAACTGATTACTCTTAAACGTGATCAGGATTATTAGTCCAGGATACGCTCCACACAAATCTACCTCAACCTTGCATTTTGGCATATATAATGCTTCTCATCGGTTTCTGGTCAATTTGTAGGTGCTGATTCCAAATCCGGTGGGTTCCAGTTCGTAACAATTGAGCATTTTTGCTGAAATGCAAAAATCAAAAATGGCCGCCAAAGCGTAATGTTTGATGGGTATTTCCTCATTAGGTTAGGCAACTTCTCCAAATACTCAGTCAAATTATATTAAGGAGTGCATAGTGTATTATTTCCATTAATTATTCGGCCGTCTGGTTTGGTGTATATGATGTTATAACGTGTGCATCGCCTTTCCACCGATGCCGCAGAAGACCACTTTGCTCTTAGAGGTTAATAAACAATAAATAAGCGAATTCTGAAAATATTCAACCAAATCATACTTGGAAGTGCAAAGTTCATACACAGAATATTTCCCATTACTTATTCAGTGGCCTGGTTGAGTGCTGATTTGTGATACTGTAGCTAGCGTGTACATCACCTTACCATCCATGACTAAATATCCACTTTTCTTGTCTGAGAACATGTGCTCTAGGGGGTTAATTTACACAAGTAATGGTCAGTTAAACGAATGTAGTCAGTTCCTGCCCATAGGGGTGATTCATTATCTCTGCAGTAATATAGCTTTTTATGAGCCTGAACGGCCCACATTCTTACGAAATGGGCAAACAGGCTATGCACTATGTCTTTCCAAAAAAAAAGAAGTAAAGTATTTTTCAATTGTTTCTAGTCAAGGTTTATGGTGCTGATTCCAAATGCGATTAGTGCCAGTTAATAACTGTGCGGAACACTTAAATAGAAAGAAAAATCCAAATGGCGGCCACAATTGATGTTCTGATACGTATCTGTTTGATATGTTATATTATGTTCTGAACGCCCTCAGTCAAATCATTCTTGCATGTGAAAAGCTCATGTAAATTATACTTTCCATGTATTTTTCTGCCAAAAAGTTGCATGAATCTTACGTAACATCGTGATGCCACAGGTATTTCTGTTATAATGCACACAGTGTAGTGCTTACATTGCTATAGAGTTAGGGTTACGGTTTTCTTCACAACCACCTCCCCAACCACATCAAGGCTTTGTACATTTGACGCGAGTAGAATCAAACTTTAGGCTACCCTCATAAAATTACCCTTTGTACACTCGCTCTCGGATTGGCCCCTGAAGCTGAACAACCAAAAAGAAACCTTCAGGAGAAAACAGAGAGAGTCTCTGTGTATTTTTGATGGTCCTTATTAACAATGTGTTTTAGTTTACCCCCCCCCCCAATCATTAACATAGAATCAGCGAGAAATTATGTTGCACATAAACGCCGACTTCGGATCTGAATGTTTTGAACATGCGTTTAAAATTCTGATTTCGGATGATTGGGTTGGTATCAGTGTTGTTAGTCTTGAAACGGAAACCGAGACCGCCCACGACACCGGTTTTATGGTCTTGGTCTCGACATTCTCTGGTCTCGGTCTCGGACTCGAATCCTTGCTTTCTCTAAGACAGTAACATACTCAGAAATGTCGAGTAATTCCGCAAATTTTCAAGTTTGGTTATAGAAATCATAAAGAGTGTGTGGATGTGAAAGAGGGTATTAGAACCCCATGCAAGCACTAAAATATCTGTATATGAGGTATCGGTCTCGGACCCATTTGGTGACGGTTTTGATCTCAAAATTCTGCTCCTGGTATTGGTCTTGAAACCTTCCGGTCTCAGTCTCGGCCCCGGTCTCGAATGTGCCGGTCTCGACTACAACACTGGTGGTATACAACTGCACAGGCGTAGGAAGCTATCTGAAACTGGGGGCTGAACGTTGTTTCGGATAGCCATCCTGGGAGGGTCTAAATATGGAGCTCCATGGTCTAAGGGAAGGGAGTTTCCCATCCCCTTCGGAAACTTTTTGAATATTTAAGGGTCCTTAGATGCAATTTGGTGCAACATATTTGAAAAATTTTAATGTTAAAGTACTGTAAATTTTTGACGTTTCTTACAAAGAGAACAAATAAGCGGTTTTCGTCCTTTGATTGTGGGAGCGGAAGCATAGTTCCGTTACACCACATTTTTGAATGGGGATTAAAGCCCCCCCCCCCCGCTCTTTACGCTCATGAGCTGAAAAATAAGTCTCGCTCAACTTAGGACAGCTTTGAAAGTTTGTCACCATATTTTGCCCCTTTTTAGGAATCCTCTTAAAAATCCCACACTACTCATAGTATGGCGTGATGTCCTACCCCGATGTTTATTTGATGATGGTAATAAACATCCAGCTAAAAACCTTGTGAACACTGTACAAGGCAAGATGCAAATCAGACACCATGGTAAATCCTGAGGACTTGGTTGAAATGGGCAGAGGGTAGATGATGAGTGGGGACATCAGTGATCTGACTGGTTCCATGAAAGAAGGGTTGCTTAAAGTTGAAGCTAACAGTTAGTGTTGACTCTTTATTGATGATTAAAGGAATAATAAAGGTGATGTATGGGGGAAACATTTGTATTTACATTTGAATTGGGGTGATGTAATTGCAAGAGTGGCGTAATGTGGGGTAAGAGGGGCAATGCCCACCTTGGGGAAGGCCTCCTTGTCAGGGAAATTTTCTAGTGTTCGAAGGGGGCCTTCATGATTCCTATAAAGCATGTTATCAGAATATGCCGAAAGGTTACAGTAGCCCCAACGGTTTACATGATTTTGGTCTCAAGGATTACACAATTTCACATAGAACCCCTAAATTTTTCTTCAACAGAAACGCCATTTTCTTAAAGGTTCCATTTTAAAATGATCTAAAAATGGGAGTGGCTTTACACGTGGGCCGAAAAGATTGCTTTTGAAATCACCCCAATGATCCCTTTGACGGGGCTTCGGTTTGCCGCCCCACTCACCAGAGGTTGACCGCTCGCCGGACAAATTCTGTTGCTTATTAACCCTAATCCACTAACACCCTTAAATGATTACATGAATACATGAGAAAAATTACAAACGAGGGTTACAAGAAATGTTTAGAATCTCAAAACTTGAAAATAATTTCTGCTCAGGACATGAACGGACAATAAATGACTACCACCAAATTCGAGCAGCGTATCGCCAGTATTAGTTACGTTCATCCCACATTACGCATGTTCTAATATAAAATAGTAGTACTGTCTAATACATGGCTGGACTGAAACCTGAATGGGGCTGGAAGTGAGTTTCATCCTTGAACTCATGTAAGCCTAACCGCTGGAACCACCATTGTCACTGATCAGCTGGTAATGTTTAAATAGTATCCTCCTAGCTAGCTATGGGAGGATCACTTTATATCTATGTGCATTGCCTGTGTGCCTTACATTTCATAACAGTCTCCGAATTTTATTATACATTAACGGTCAGAGGGGTGCACACAGGGCATTTATACCCCATGAGATCAAACGGCGTCTTCCCTGGCTTTGCTAATCATTAACGTACACGGAATTTCTAAAATGATAAACTTGAATACCCCGAAATCTCTGAGCCTCAACCTTATTGAATAGTAACCTCCCCTTCCTTGCATCATTTCTCACCATTGAGGAACACAACCCTTACTAAAACGTGCTCTTAAAAACTAGATTCACTATTGCAAAATTTAAGGATCACCCTTGCACCCTTAATGCAGAAATGGCTAAATCTGTTACAGCGATCATGTGTTAATTAACCTCCTACAGCAAAGTGGTCTTCTACGGCACCGGTGGTAAGGCGATGTATACGTTATGACATCACATACACTAAACCAGAATTTTTTAATAAAAATAATTCATTCATTCATTCAATCAATCAATCAATCATTAATAAATTAATGAAAATAATACACTCTGCACTCCTAAGTATAATTTGACTGAGAATTTGTAGATTTGCTTCACCTAAAGAAGGAATATACGTTAAACAATAGATTTTGGCGGCCATTTTTTACTTTTGCATTTCAGCAAAAATACTCAATATTTATGAACTAGGAACCCAACTGATTTGGAATCAGCACCCAAAAATTGACCAGAAACCGTTGCAAAACATTATATATATATATATATATATCAAAATGGAAAGTCAGGTAGCTTGTAGCCTGGACTATATCTTTTGATTGAAATTGAGGGTTTTGAAGATCGTCAGAGAGGGATAAGCAGAAAAATAGGGAATTGTTCACCGCCGTCTCTCTGTTCATAGTATCTTAATAAGTGGAGCTTTGTAGAGTGTAAAGACGACTATTGGAATCAAACCCCATGTGAAATATTGAATGAATACCGCTGTCAGCTTGAAAAGCTTGAGGGTGATTTTTGCTATAGTCATCGTTACGAAGGGGAGGTATGTGGCATTAGAAATTTTACAAGGAACTTGGTTCGTGGGGAAGAAGGGGCATTGATGTTTTCCATATTTGTTTGTCTAGGCATGAGGATGATGAACGCTTTAAACTCCATTTTTTGTTGTGTATAGTGAAAACAATCACCCACAGTCATTTAATTTGGGTTTTTTGCTGAAAAGAACAGTTCTAACATCCATTAAAGGTGTGATGAATCTGTTTTAAAAAAAGAAAGCTGTAGTGCGTATGGGACCAATGGCTTTAGATGCAGTGAAGGGAAAGTTGCAATTATCCCAGATTTGTTGCCTGCTGGGTGACTTTGCGTTAAGAGGCCATTACCTGCCAGATTTGTATCTTATCAAATTTGGATCTTACCACATTTGTTTACAGTTTCTTCCCAAATATTTTTGCAATGTTTGGAACAATAAATCAATCCACGAAGCTACAAATACCATCTTTCTGAACTTCACTACATGTGAATTTAGTACCGAAATTTCTCTATTGCAAAAAATATGGGCTTACATCAATTTAAAATTATTCGACATGTCGTTTGACAGAAGTTTTCATGGTCAAGATATACCCAACAAATTTAACTTGACGCAAATCATATTAAACAGGAGGTGAATGATACGAGCTTTACACATAATTAAGGCCATTTGACCTTTGATCTCGAAACTTAGCAAACAAAGAGTACTATCTGAACATTTGTCACATCGTTATGGGCATATTATGTCGTTCAATAAGGTGACTATTTTAGCACATTTATTAGCAAATATGGTAACTTGAAAAATCAGTTTTCGGGTTATTTACCCTTTGACCTTTGACTTCAATATCTTCCGATCAGGAGAACTTTGTGAAAGATTCTTTCATACGTTTGGCAAAATTGACCTTTGTCCATATATTACCTTTGCCATAGACCATTAGCAACCAAAATGCATAATGTAAAAATAAATTTTTCTTAACTTTTCCAACTCATTTTGGCGTTATATTGCTTTTCACCTACAAACTGGTAACCAAATCCTGGCAAATAACCAATTTTAAGGTTATTTGATCTATACTTGTTGTTTACCTGTGACGCAATGAACCAAGCATGCACATCTTTAAATGGTCAGATACAATCGCAATAAATTGGACTTGTCGGATTAACGGATTCGGATGAGTCCTTGATGCTTATTTTTGCCCTATCTCTCTCACACACCTACTCACAAAACAGCTTTGCATTTGCGATGATAAATGACGTGCAAAAGCTCATCTTCCTAAACGTTACATGTAAGGAGAGGGATATTATTCGCTATCCATTACCTGACCGTAGATGTTTATGTCTTTTACCGTGTATGGTCCAAAATTGTGGAATGCCATCCAAAATAGTATCAAATGTAGTTCAAGTATTGCAATATTTACCGTTACGTTGAAAACCCACCTGTTTAATGAAACATTTAGTATTTAGTGTATTTTATTTTTATGTAAAGCGCCTCAGAAAAACCTTTCGTTATCTAGTGCGCTATATAAAGTGTCATTTTTATTACATTACATTGTGCACTCAAAGAAGGAAAGTTCTAAAATGTAACTGTTTAAAATCTTCATAATCTCTCAATACTTTACCATGATATGTGCTAAGTGTGATTCTTCATTAGTTGTTGTTCAGTTCCTTCGGGAGATTTTCTCTTCCGATTTTGACACGTGTTGGAACTCTCTCGTTAAAGTGCACAGTGCCTGTCGTGCAAAGACACGCGTTGTTGCATTTACTGAAAAGCGTTCCACTGAAGTGGAACTAAAGTACCATTTCGTGTAAAGCAGATTTAATGCTTCTCACGTTTTATTTTCTTTATGCTTTGTACTCCAGAAATTCAACAATTACATTTTGTGAACCAAATTGCACATCGACCCTAAAGTTCAAGTCAATACACCCTGCTTACACTTTAGTTCATCATTTCAAATTCTAGAAAAAGTGCGAAACAATGAAAGGTCACTTGCAATAGTTCCAAAATTTTATACACAACATGATTATATTTTTGTAATACTTCTCTAGAAATATAGATTGGGGTTCATTTCATGACATTGTTCTGATGTTAATAAATATAGTCTGATATTGATGCAAAATGAAACAATAATCAAACATGTTGTTTGATTCTAATAAAAAGTTCTTAAACTGAATATAAAAAATCTGCCGATTTTTCAAAGTATGTAAACTGCAACTTATTTGCAGCTCTAATTCTAGGTAGAATCTAGTCATTATTAATAATAAATTAGCTCAAATAATAAGCACATTCAAAGGTCATTATGCACATATATAAAAGCATTATGAAACACCCTTTTCACCCTTTATTCTCGGTCACTCCCTAGTGGAAGCTCTACACTTAGAACATCGTCCAAATGTAATGAAACTACAATTTTCGTGAGGTGCTTTGTGTGTTCCCTCTCTGCTACCATATGGCTGTCACTTAATACCATCATAGTATTTTGCACGTTTTGTGGTAGCCCCAGTGTTTGATGAGACCATGGTATTAGCACTGGAGGGGTATCATGCCACATTCAAACTACTAAATAATGGTAACTCATTACCATGTAATCGGTCCAAAGCTATTCCAAAAGTAGTACGAGTTTGCATCTAATCCACGCGTGAGGAGTTTCACCACATGTAGACACCACATTCCTTTCTTACACCTAATATAACTACAAAAAATTCACTGAAAAGAGAAATTTCAACGAATGAACACCCCTTCCCTTTAAACCTCTCCCAAGCATCTCCGTAGTGCTCGACAAATGAACGGTAACCTAGATGCGTGCTTTTCACCGGCTTACTTGGGTTATCGGGGCGGAATTACGACATCATCTTCTGTGATGACCCCCCCCCCCCATTATCAAACGTAGTTGCGCCCCTGTATGAAATCGCAAAACCATTTTGACTACATGCGAAAGCTGTATTTTGATATTTGGATTCATTCAGTTCTTACTCTTTGATACAGACAACAGACAACAGCTATCCCTAAAGCTTTAACAGAAAATTTAGATATTTAGGGAGGAAGTTGGTTTGTACTTATATTGCATGAAACTGAATGAAGCATTCAAAAAGAGCTAACAGGATACCTAGAATCGATCAAGTACCTTAACATAACACCACAAAGTCGATTAGTCGTTACTAGAATTTGCTAAAAAGTTACAAACCAAATATTGAGATGAAGAGAACATTTGTATTCTTTCACCATGTTATTCCACTTTACATTACGTTGTCATATAAACATGGGTAAACCATACCAATGTGACGCAAGCCAGTAAAATGATAACCCGAAACACTCTTAACTGGGGTTTCTGAGGTTATCCAAGACTTCTGGACAAAAATACCTGTCATGGACATGACTTCCATACTCAGTCCACAAGTGTAGCCTTCATGAATGTTCCTGAAACAAAAGTCACCGTCTACTCTTTTCAGTCCGCAAAGATGGTCAGGCAAATGGTCGCAAACACTTTGGAGCCATCCGTTTGAACCACAGTTGGAGGTGTGCTCGTTGTATGGATACCATGAATTAAGTCTAGTCACAGTCACATTTTCCCCTGAACAACCTCCACGTCCTTCTGACAATCTGCATCTAGTTCATAGTTCAGAACCAGGTAATCTTGATCCAGTTTTACAGTTATCACGCCGTCATACCATGTAATACAATCCACAATTAATTCGTGTTTACTCTGTTGTATAGGTTTCGTACTTAACTATGCCAAACCAAGCGAAATGTTTTCTCCATGAAGGATCATATCAAGGTATCTATATGGAGGTATCTCTTCATCACCTTCTACCTCCTTTACATCCCCAAAAGCGATGGAAATCGACCAGTCTGTATTTTCTTTTATAAGGACGTCACGAATTTCTGATTACAGAAGGATAAAATCGAAATCTACAAATCAAGTAAGACGAGATTACTTAAAACAAACCAAAAACGAATATGGACTGAAAAGTAATACTTCAGATTTTTTGGTCTTTAGGATAAAGAACATTCCGGCCACATGATGTCTGATTTGAAAGAAATCCATTCCGTATGGCATGTACTGGAATGAGTTAAGCTCAGGCATACACAACGTTACTTGTAAGAACTGATTTGAAAATAAGGTAGTATTAATCGACGATTAGTAGGTACATCGCGATAATATCGCCAAAATTTTCGCCAAATATCGATATATCGTTGAAACAGATTAACCCGTCGTAGAAAAGGCTAAATGTGCCTGAAATGTGCCTCAAAATTTTTACACCTAATTTTCTAAATAAGGACGAAATAGATGAATGAATACTGAAATTATAAACACTGTTTCATCTTCTATATTTAAATTCTCGAAATTCCAGTCCCCAAAAAGTCGAAGTTACCCCTTTGATCCATCCATCAAGCAATTATTTTTTATATCGTCATATCGTGATGACGAGTATTTCATATCGCATATTGAGATATAGATATCTGGCGACGATATATCGATATATATCTATATATATCGTACATCGTCCAACCCCATTACTAGGTTAGTTCTCACAAAAAATCACATTGTGAAGAAGAACCGCAAATATGGAGTGATTTCCTCTCACAGTGACTGCAGGTGAGATGTTATCCTTTTATTTTTGTGTTTTATTATTCCTTTAAGTGATGTATTTTTCCAGGGATAACGGTAAAGATGACGGTGAAAGACCAGTAAGATAACTACTTTAAATGGAAACATTCCTCAGTTATTTTATCTAATTGCAAAATTTGCAATACTGCTGTTCTTATTTTATTGCCATATCTGCGTCACACGCTTTGCCTTTGTTCGTTCGTCTATAGACCTCCTCCTCAACTATGGTCCTGGGAATTTTGAAATGACCAGTCAAAATATGTTCTTCTTTAATGCTCATGTCTGTTATCTCCTTGCTGCCCTCTTTTTTTCTTGCTGAAATTAAAAGGGAAAGCCAACAAAAGATGGGATTTTTAACAAACTCATGTCTTCAATATGTCGATAGAACAAAGCGTTTCTGAGGTTGTATGCAAAATCTTATATATATACAACGAATTTGTGCCGATAAATATATGGACACAGTCACACAAAATCCCTGTAAAAAACTGCCCAGTGAAAAAAACTATGGGATAATTGATTTTCACATAAAATATCTTGTTTTATTATCATTTTTGAAACAAACAGTATATAAAGTTTTGTTTTAATATTCCAAAACTGCACGCTGCAGGTATGTAACCATTGTGCTTGGTGCTCAGCATAAGCAATGGAGTAGGGGAAACAATCCAGTGAGCCACAACTGGAAAAAAGGCCGTGGCCGGCCCGACTTAAACCATTTGGTTAGAAACTGAGCCGTAAAACCTCATCTTAATAACTAACACACCAGTGCGTTCTTTGTCCCATGACCACATATCAGCAGTCTCACAGTTTAGGTAAAAATCTACATGATACTGGATTAACGTGTGTCAGGACCATTCAATAACCAGAAAGCCGAAAGACAAAGTAGTGAGTCCTCGCAGAAAGGAAATGCTTTGTCGAATCAAGATCTATCCCTCAAAGTTATCCTTCTTTAGATATCATGTTTTACGACATATCCACACTTTGAAAATGGCCCCAATTTTGAAAGTAAGTATGTGAGTTTAGAAATCAATAAATAATGTTTTAATCACACTCCTCGTGTCATAATAAATATATTTGAACACTTTAGTCAGTTTTCAAATTAATTTGGTACGAAAGCTATGGTAAAAACTTGGGAATGGCGGCCATTTTCGACACCATCCTGTATTTCTATAAAAGCTTTATTGAGATTTTTGGGGAGTTTTGTATGTTACTTTACTTATGTCCCTACGCCTAGCCTGGAAATTAGAGAAATTTCCAGGTTTGACCATATTATGGCTTATGTTCTCGGACTAACAGCCTACAAGGCATCTTTTTCGTTGGTTAGGCGTATATGTGAATAAAAATGATTTTGTTAAAAAAGTAACAGTGAGGCCCACTTGATAAGTAAAGCCGATGCGGTTGTATATGCTTCGCTGGGATGAAACCTAGACACTTTACAAAAGTCTACACTATACTCCTCTTAAATGAAGCTTGTACCCCAAAGTAACGTCATATGGATAAGCAGTGTTGTCATTATTTACCGTTTTTGGAAACAAAAATAGTTCTAACCATAGATCTACATGGCATAGCACTCTGCATCTATGACTTACATCAGCCTCAACTTAATTTCAAGTAATAAAAAAGGGAAAATCCAAAACAGAGGATGTTTTTCATACTATTTTTAAGGTTTGACATCTCATCTTGACATAAGCGTACTGCATAGGTCAAGAGTAGGCTAACTTAAGCATGTTTTAACTTATAAACAGTAGCGATATGGTACAAAATTCATCTAAGGTTGACAGCTAGCTTACATGGGAAATTAAGGATAACTTTGTTTATGAATTTCCCCTTTCCAGTATCAGAGAAAAGTCCGAAAATTTGATTGACCTGGCTAGGGAAGTAATTTCTATTTTATTTCGTTTTAATGAATTCAAAAGGCATGACGAGACTTTATTCTAGAATATTATGGTCACAATGATTGTCCTGGAATTTGAAAAAAAAAATTAAGGGAGAAAGTGAGGGAATAGTCAGCATGTCCTAGTACCTTCGCAATACTTACATTCCCCATCTGAGGAAAGGGAAGACATAACGGCAACAACTGCGAATCTAAATGAATCTTTGCACTTGCAAGAAATATTCAGAACAAATTTCCAAAAAATAAAGGATATCTGCACACCATAGTTGTACACTACCTCCAGTTGTTGATGAACATTCTGAACAATATTTGCTAGCAAAAGCAAAAAACAAAACAAAAGTATTGTTTGAGTCATTTGAGCAAAAAGTAGCAAAGCCACCTTTCAGTGTATCTGAGATAATGAAAAAATCAATTCTGATGGTACTATTGTATCCTCCCTGCCCTCACTGGGTTGTCACAATGGTGAAACTGCCATTGCAGCACAAAGCATAAAGCTGAGGGCACGAAGACGTATCCAGACTACCATAAAGACAAGAATGCAACTAACTGCACTGGCAAGAAGGAAAGCAGCACTCGGGTGAAAAAAGCACCGATCCCTGGATGACCCACGGAGCTGAACATAATGAGCATCTGTTTAAAAGAAAAACAAAATCTGGAAGAGGAATACTGCCAAAAAAGAAAACTGCCACCACCCTCCTTTTACCCATTGTTTATCTGCAGTAATTTCCCTTTGCTGTACACGCTCAAGCAAAGAAGATGAACGAAGAAGGCAGGTCATGAAAATTGATTTGGCTCTAGACGTTTTCCTTTGGGGCATGAATGACAGTTTAAGCACACTATGAAGTGATTTTTTTACATTCCATCATGTTTGCGTAATTTGCATGATTGTTTTTCTGTTTGAAAACTTGTTTTCAATGTAGGCTTTGATGATACTTCACTAAAACTTGTGGGGCCCATAAGGTGTCGTATTGACATTCAACATGATAACCTAAGTACAAGCCTAACTTTTTACGAACTTAAAACTAATACCTATGGTCATTTTAACTAGACTCTATCTGAAGCTGACCATTTGTTCTTTTTGTGAATAACGGCACCTCTGATAGATATGAACATTTAGGGCTAATTTAAAATTATTGTCATAGTTTTAATTATTTTCAGGAAAGTCAAACATATGCCCGTTAGGTAAACACTTACGGCATTACATTAAACTGTGATATGACCTTTTTAACTGGATCAACCTAGCAAAATGCAGACTCAAGAGTCAAGTGTATGATGCAGGCCAGCTCTAACGAATCTAGTGGTCCCTCAGATGTGTGTTGATTGTACCATTTAAGGCAGGTGGTTGGTGGAGAAATGATGGACCTGATATCATGGACATCTGTGTTGCAAAATGTGTCAGGGTATACACAGATTATGGTATCCTACTATTTTCTCCTCCTGGTTACATCGTCTTCTTGTGCACAAAAATGGGCTCAGGACAGTTTAGGCATATTTAAAGTTGCATTCAAAAACATTAGACAACAAACTTTTAGGCCTACACATGAGAGTCATATAACCACTGAAGCAATTAAAACGAAAAGTTCCATTTACGATTCCTTGCTTATGGCACAAGGAATCTGTCTGATGGTGATTTTGGGTGGGCATGGGGTGTACTTATGTATGGGTGCGTGAGAAAATGTTACACTCAGTTTGTGAATACAATATTTTAAGAAGTGTAAGCTTGGCGGATATTATAAGTTCTTGGCACATGGAGTGTCCATATCATGTAGATGATCCCTATCCCTTTTAAGGATGTCAAAGGTTATTTAAAGTCAGCTGAGGTAGAGTTATGTAAACCTTGGTGACATAATTTTTCAAGTACGAGAAAAGTCAGACTTAAAGAACGAAGCTGATTTATGACCATGTTCACGTTATATATTAATTTGCTGGAACTCTACCGATGAATTTTTACCTTTTATTACCTTTGTTTAAGCATAATGATGTTGTTAAAGTTATGTCAACTTTGAACCACAGTACTATAAAATAAGAATTATATTAGTGTGGTGAACGATTACTTCGCCTTTAAGTTTTCTGGTTCAATTGGTCAATACGTTTCTTTAATATCATGCATAATTTGTAACCAGGCTACGAATTCATTTTTTTTTTTTTTGCTTTTTCATATAGGACTTTGAGAGGTGTACTAAGTAACAACATAGCTCTACCCACAGACGATCAACAATTAATACGGCCATGCAAGTTTCTTTGTTTCCAGCTACTATAATTCCTCTCTTTAAATCTGTGACATGACTCCTGAATTTTGGAGAAATTTGGAGATGCTCCAAAAGACTTTACTATTCTCACACGGTAACTTTTGAGTCAAGGGCTCATACCCTCTCCCCCCTCCACCACACACTCACACTTTTCATGAAAACTACCACTAATGTAAGAATGACATTGTCAGTCTCCTTCAGAGAGTGTAGATTCTGTCCACTGAGCTATTTCAAAGACCCTCCTCCGATATTTAAAAAATCACCTGTCCATACCAGCTACGTAGTAGCCTCTGCTGTGTCATCACTGCACAAGTCATCAGTAGCCAATCAGAGTCAAGCTGTTGTTTGATTTATTGTCAATTTAAGTGGGGGTATGGGACATTTCTTAATACATGTGTTTGGTGAGATCATGGAGCCGCTCCGTGGTAAGACTTAACAGCCCGTT
>WURT03080256.1:43509-54176 GCA_009936505.3 Holothuria glaberrima | reverse complement strand
GTATTTGTGCATTCATCATTACAAGTTCCTTCCTTCATCAACGATTCACAAGGGTCTGGGCAGTAGTACTCTTCATTATCTTTAGAGATGCAATTCCCATGATCCCACTGGCACTCTGTGACATTGCAAGACTCCTAAAGGGATAAATCACGAGAAGCTGGCTCAATTTTGTGAACTGTAAACAGCTCAAAATATGTACTTATGAGGCAAGCCTAAACAAGCATTGAAAGGTTTGAACTGGGGAGAGAATGATGATAGCTAAAACAAATGATCTACAGACAGAGGTGAGCCAACAAAGGGTGGCATTGTTCCAAAATTCACATGCACCGTATTTAAACCTGGCGCAAGCACATTCCTGTACATACACAAGTGCAAGGGGAAAGAGTAAACTTTGCATTTATCAACTTTTGAGTACAATGTAAAATGTCGATAAAAACATGCCTACTTAAGCAAATCAAGAAATTTCATTGACTACTGACCATACAACTGTCTATCAAGCGTCGACTCTCACACTCAGGACTACAGACAGGCGGCTCAGAGGTGTAGGATGGTCCCGGGTTCTGTGGGGTAACACTATTCTCACATTTTGGCCCTGAAAAGCCATTTCTACAGATACACTTGAAGGTATCTGTACTGCAGGTCCCTCCATTTAAACATTCACACTGCTCATCACAATGGCGACCTAAGTAAAGAGGACAAAAGAATTGAAAAGATGTTACCTAAAATGTCTACAACTGTGCATATTTTGACCTGAGAAACAAGTTTGGGCATAATTTCAGGTACTAATGCCATAAATATGGATATTTGGGTACAACATTAAGTCTTTACCAATTCTGTACTCAAACTGTACTGTTTTTCCCTGAACTTTGACCAGTCTTTTTACCATTTACAAGGAGAATTCCTATTAAAGCTTTTGTTTCACTCTGAATGCGAATGAACAATGTGAAACAAACCCTTATGTTTTTAAACAAGTCACCAAGTTAACCTTATTTTGAAGTACCTTTCATTCTTTACACATAAATCATGGTGAATTAAAGGGAAAATGCAGTCCCCCCAATTTGAATGAGTGTACCCCGTCATCTTTGTTCAGGAATGGCTCTTATCAATCATGTGACAATATGTTTGTTACTCATTTGCCAATTAATACAAATTTAAAAAAATATGGACAAAAAGAAGCAACAATTTCCTCACTGAACCGGCTCATTATCAAACAATAAGCCTCACCCACATACCCACATACAACATACATACCGCTGCATATTCATCTAGAAAGAGCGTTATATTACGCCTGGTCATATTTACACTCATTATGCAATGTGTGTTGACCTCGCTTACCCAAAGCACTTCCCACAAACCTGTCTGCCTGTTATTCATGCTTACAACAAACTACCACGACAGTTTCTGTACCGTCTGTGCTGTACTGTGGGATTTGGCAGCCCACCCAAGGAGAATCAGTACCATCTCCCTAATCACCATGCTGTCCATGTGTCACCATGGAAGCACTATATCGAGGTCTTACACTGTGTGCAGAACGGTATGAACGTGGTATTTATTTGAGGAATACTACTTGAACAAAATTTTTTGAAGAGAGGCATCACAGGTTGGTAAAATTTTTGTTTCCTTATAGGGGATAAACCGATCGTAGCAGTTGCTGAAGCACCAACAATGTCTTTCACTTCTTGCTGTTTCAAAAGCGCAGCAACCTGCTAAGGCCCAAGGGCTACAATTCTTATTACAGTAACTATAACTTTGTATAGTACTGTATACCAGGGAAGTTAAAAGACCCCCTTAGTGTACCAACTCTAGTTCAATACAGGCAGTGTAGTAACGATTCTCCTTAGTTTATTCATTTTGCACGAGCTGTAAAAGGCGCTTGTTATTGTCTGACGTAACGTGATAATTTGATTTGATTGGTGGATTTCAAATCAGGGATGACAAAGGTGTGGTCTTGCATGCATAATTGTTTGGGTGAACAAATTTGTCAGTTGTAACAGAAAGGTTAATTACTTGTTAATTAGTGCTCACCGGCAGAAATTTTTTACCAGTTACCTCTCTTTCATCGAAAGGGACCTGGTCATTGGTAAAACAGGATAGATTCCATAAAAAGTCTGACAAACGCAATATTTCCCTTTAAGCGTAGAACTTTGGCTTCTCTTTAGCTTCCAGGGGGCCTTCTAGTGCACCTCACTCGGTGAAAATGGTCTACAGGCTTCCACATAACAAGCTGAATTCTTACACAATCTTTAACCAAAGTATATCCCTTACCTCTGTAACCTGACTTGCAGATGCAGGTATAGTTATTTTCTACTTCCAAACAGTCTTCTGTACCCTCAGGTGAGCATGGTCTTGGTGTACAACCTACCAGTTCATCACAGTTAAGCCCTGTGAAGTTTCAAAAATGCAAATTTCATGACCTTCTATCAATCAATATAAGTAGAAATCATAACAAATTTTGACACTGGGCGACTGGAATCATAAAGATTCCTTATCGGATGGCACTGCATCATCATTCAATTCATTTTTATCTTAGTTTGAACTGAAAAAAAATGAGTGGGAAAAAGCAAGACATACACACAACAGATAAAGGAAAGAACAATATCACACTACATATAGGGTGGAATGGTGGTACCCAGAAGCTCCACTCCTAACCCATTAAAGGACTTGCTTCAAACCACCCCACTGATATTGAAAGTCCTTATTACAAAATAACACTGAAGCTAGATGAAATCCTCAGGACTGACTAATCACTCCCATAAATAATGTTAATGTTACCTTAGTTTTGACTGCTTGGGGATAGGCATATCAAAAATTCACATTACAACACTGGCAAAGTGTACAACCTCCACTGGAAATCTTTGCCTCTTTGCCCACTCCCCTCCCCCTCCCCCTAACTTTTAGTCACCAAATGAGAGAGTAAGGCTACGCTACTGAATTATTGGGTAGTCACTTGTTATTCTGTAAAACAGAATTGTCAAAGGCACTGAGACAGGTACTCACTTTCAAAACAGTAACATGATATAAATTCTCACCAGCACTGAGACAGGCATTTATTTATCTTCATTTATCAACATATGACTTAAATTTCATAGGCATTAGGACAGGTACACACTCTCTTTTGATATGATATGGTTTGATCTGTCATGAGCATTGAGATCTGAACTCATATATCTGTACCATACAAACAGTCAATGGCATTTGACAAGGGTACATGTACAGAAAACAGGATAAATCAGAAAAGGCAAAATATGGTATCGTAGTAGTGGCATTGGGTGCCTGCATATGCCCTTTGAAGTTAAATCACATTATTAAAATCTGATGGAGGACTTGATAAGCAAGATTATGAAGGAATTACTTCTTACCTGTAAAACCTGGTTTGCAAGTGCATGTATAACTGTTCTCTCCCTGATTGCACTTTACACTTCCTTCACGATTACAAGGGTTTGGCAGGCATTCATTGATGTCTCCCTGGCAAATCTCACCAGTAAAGCCATTTGGACATATGCATTCAAAGCGTCCGACCAAATCTATGCATGTGCCACCATGCATGCAAGGGTTACCATTACAGTCAGCAATATTTATTTGGCACGTTCGACCTAAAAGACAAGAAACAGATATATCTTTGATGTTTCGGACTGGTATTTGTATGCCCTTTATTTAAATGTGATAAAGTGAACAGTATTAAAAGTAAGTCTGAACCAGAAGGCCAAAAGGCTAAGTAGGTTCTTGCTTCTGAAAACACTTGATATGGCTAGCAAAATTAAAGAAAACCTGCTAAAAAGTATTAAGAGAATTTTTGACAGATAGCATGACAGATGAATTCTGTACACTTCTAAAACCCAGAGATTTTATTCCGAAATTTGAGCCTACCCACTTTTTGAATGGCCAATTCCATCTATGTACACACTAAATGTGTGCATGTGTTGAAAGACAGTACTAACCATCTTACCAAGTATCCAGAAAATGAATTTGGCATAAAATTTTAAAAATTTGGAGACAAGGGTGTAGAAAACTTTCAAAACAGCTATTCACATTATTTTCAACAAGCTCCACTGCCAGTACTTTAAGGAACAAAGCCAACTATGATACTTACTTTTCAGAGTTACTGAAACCAGGTCTCATGCTATCCTGACCTAATATATACGATATAAACCCTACACTCAACTCATGTTTCTTAGCAAGAATTTCAAAACGAGCTCACACAAATCTTTTTCAAAAATTAGACAAAAAGAGAAAACTTGTTCTTTCTTCACAGATGCCTGCTCTTTTGGATAGCATGACATCTTGCCCTGACCTTTCTAAGAGTAGAAAAATTTCTTCTGAAATGTTTGAATTTTTGCCTAAAAATGCACTGTAAGCTTGGTAGATACTAACTTAAATGTGTTAAATATTAGTAAACCCAGTTCAAATAAACAAGGTTTCCTACTTACAGGGTTCCAATATGCAGGGTTTCACTGTATTACCAAGAACCAAACTAACTTCTGATTATCAGACTGGTATGATACCAACATTTTTAACATGAATGTACTGCATTGAAGTTAACTTATAAAACCATAGGCCCATGCCTATTGTAACAGAATTTCATCTTCCCTGCGCATGAACACTATGAGTACAGTGACTTGAATTACTATCAGTCATTTTATGTTAATTTTAATGACACCAGCACAGGATGAATATAATGAATATTCATCAATGTCAATACTGGGTACTGATAATTGGTCTAGCACTAACCTGAAGTACCAGCAGGGCAGGAGCACATGAAGTCATTTGTTCCATCAAAGCAAATACCCCCGTTTTGGCACGGGTTGGGACTACAATTATCCTCATTCTGGGTGCAAGTTTCTCCAAAGTAGTCATCGGCACAAATGCAGGTAAATCCATTGACTTCGTCCCTGCAAGTACCTCCTGTGAGTCAAAAGTGAAAAAAAAAAAATCAATCTCAGGCAACTTTGTGTGACAGGTTAAGATGGAATCAAGTGAAAAAAAAAAAACATTGGGAACAAATTGAAGCAAGATTTTGAGACAAAATGTTGTTTTTAGAGTTAACGTTAGACAAAATCCTGCCCATTCATCAATATGCATCACACTGCTGACAAAAGCAATAAGGTACAAGTCTGGACTATGGCCATCTTAACTTTTAAGTATAGATTCCTTCTTCACTGTAATCGCAAGCAATCGTCAAACAACAAATACTTAAGCAGTTATTAAAATGGATCATACTACCTGCATCACCACATACGAATTTTATGAATTTTAGAACTTTTATTAAACACACAATCACAAGAACACAAAACTAAGAGTTTACATCATGAACTTATACTGAAAGGTCACGCTCCTAGATATCCTGCCCTCCCCTGTCTAGGGGGTAAAAAGTCGGGTACATACCATTTTGGCAAGGTTGAGAGGCACACTCATCTGTGTTGGTCTGGCAGTATGATCCTTCATATCCAGGGGCACACCTACAGTGGTGTCCAGTATGATTGTTGTAACATGTACCGTGGCCAAAACAAATTTCCGAGATGTCAATTACTTTATGGGTAAAATAACAAATATCAGTAAATTTAAATGATGACAATAACAAGAAGGCTCTCATTAGCACAAAACATACTCTGGATAATATCTCCTAAATATGTGATCGGACAAAGCATTTAGACTAACATAATACATTCAGATTCTACTCAAATAAAATGCTTAGGTGACAAAAGTGAGAAAATTGGAAGCTCCTTGCCCAGATATTTTAATATTCTGAGGGAAATTTTGGTAATTCAGAGTGATTCCTGCTGTAGCTTAAAAATTGGCTCAATGGCAGTATTCACTTCCTTGAGAACAATTTTTACGCCAAAATCCTACTTCCTGAGGACAACCAAATGCATAATTCGACCATTAAACTAGGGTACAACATATATTCATGTGTGGTCAGCGACAGTCCATCACTGATAATACTAAAGCTGACACCTTGTCAGTCTTGTCAAACTATTAAAGGTCATGTGACATGCCACCAAATGGCGCTGTTTTGCTTGTCTTTTAAAGAATGAAGTCCTCCAATGAAAGATCCATTGGAATTATTTCAATACCTTTTACCGTCCTCAAAATATACGTCTTCAAAGTTTGATGGTTTCTGAAGAAACTCACTGTCCATGCAAAAATAACGATGTGGAGTGTTGCACAGTGTTAAGATTTCTTTTGTGAACCCTTTATAAATTATCTCTTAATTACTGATCAGATAGATTTAATTTTCTTTTAGTGATATCAGTGTTTCTGAAGAAAAAAATTTGAACTTTTATAAAAAGCCCCTCAGGGGATAACAAATGCTGCCAGTGTCCTTAAAATCAAAGGCTGAAAAAAAAGGGTAACATGAGCCATATATGGTATGTCCATCTCATCATGTCACATATTTGCATATTTAGCTCATGTTTATTCATGATACAAGTGTGAAATAGAAATTACCTTGTAAAATGGTCAATATTTGATGGATTTTAATGGAAATTGCAGCTATTTTCTGGATATTTAATGCTTTTTACATTAAGTATCCAATTATGTTATTTTCATGTCACACAACCTTTAAGGGAATGCATATGTAGAGGGATTTCACAACTTTACATGGTCATGTGTCTCTTTGATCTTAAAGGGCAAGACTGCGGTCTTTTTTGTTTTGAAGGGCAAGCATCCATTGTGTCACAGTAGTATCTATGGCTAAGCCAAGCAACTTGTGCTGTAAATACGCTTACTACGTGTGTAATTTGCCCTTCAGTGCCTGAAAATCCATTGCGCTCGTTATCCCATAAAATCTCCCTATACAAACATGGTATGCAGATATGTAACTAAAAACCACTGTGGGCTTGTCCAGAACTCACACTGAAAACACAATGGAAAGGTAACTGTAACACTAATCTTCACATGATATCATGCATGATATGAAGTCTCCAGACCCCCCCTCCTAACCTTAACCTTATTTTCTGTCTCCTCCCTAACCCTAATCTTGTGTCCTGATATCAGACACGATATGCATGTCTCAAGACAAGAATGTGTCACCTTACAAAACAAAACATGACGATTTCGTGACTGTACAACGGGTAACTTACAATAGTGTCACTGATCAAGAGAACTCAACACTATTATAGCTTTATTCTGTACACATCAATTCTAACAACAAACATACTTCGATCCTCTGCTACTTCCACACAAGTTTTCTGAGGGATGTCACAATGTGTCCCTGACCAGCCAGACTGACAGTCACAATGATACATATGTTGCACCTGACTGCAGGTTCCATTGTTTTCACAGGGGTTTGTATCATCTGAATGACACCAACGCATATGATCCTGTAAGACAAAGAAAATTTAAGTCTCTTGACTTGATTTTTGCTATTTCAAATGTCATACCATGCCACAACTGTCCTTTTATCTGTGCACTATACACCTATTAAAAGTTGTTTTTTTTTTTTTATGCCTCTGAGGAAGATGCATTAAAACAAACAGTGGCCAAATGCTGGAGTGACTTCTCAAACACTGTACTTTAAAGACACCCCTGATGTGCTTGACTCATGTAAACGAAAAGCTTGTTGCAGTCATGAGTAACCCCACTGTAGCAGAACCAAGTTACCACTGTTTCAAGTACCTAAAAACAATATCAATAATTGCATCTTTTGCAACAGCTTAATCACTGCATTCCCTTACTTTTACATTCAGACTTGGGGCTTTGAATGACTGGTCGTCCACATTTCCTCACCTCTCACAGGTATTGGAAATAAAGGCTGTCCCTATGCTTTACTACTGACCCCAATACATATCACCGCTGACTCCAAAACATCCTATCTCATAACATAGCAGTCACCTTCATAACAGCTATAACTAACTTACACCAAACGGCATCTACAACTCTTGATAATCTAATGATCTCAAGCTACCATTTTACTAACAAATATAACCAAGGTATCACACACCCAAAAAAGCAAATGGTTCATAAAAGCTTGAAAAAATACTTACAGCACATGTGAGACCACTATATCCTTGTGGACAGATGCATGCAAAGGAGTTCAATTGGTCCTTACATGTCCCTCCATTATGGCATGGGTTAGACTGACACTCGTTGACTTCAGTCTGACAGTTTGTACCGATGTAGGCTGGTTGGCAGAGACAGGTATAGGAGCTGATGCCATCTTGGCATGTACCACCATGAAGACATGAACTAAAGGAGACAAGCAATACCAGATTATTTCACATAGTTTTGAGTAGTGTTGAACCAATTATCGCTATTCAACATAGGTATTGGCCCATATCCCAATTTTTAGCCTGTATCGTTACCAGTAAAATATACCTTCAATATCGATGTTACCTAACCGATATTCACCTTCCCATTATCATAGAAATGGTACAGTATTTGAGAATTTTTGAATGCAAATTCCAATATGTAACCCTCATCAAGAGGAAACAACACTTCACTGTGGTGTCCTGTAGCCTATGGTTAGTTGCCAAATATAAATTTCCCAAATATCGGTATCGGATTCCGTAACAGCCGATATTGAACACTAAAATATCGCTATCGGTAATAACGGCTACTTGGACTAGTTCTAAGATGATAAAAACGACTCTGTAAAAGGTTTTCCACACACTAGACAATGCATAAAGTCCTTAGCTATTTACCCTTTTAAAAATTTTCACAATTTTTTTGTCCTAAAATTTTTTTTTTCTCTCTCTCTCTCTCTTTAGTGCATCCGAGAAAGAGTCATTAAACCAAACAGTAGTCAGATGCTTGAGTGACTTCTTAAGCACTGTACTTTTATGATACCCTTGGAGTGCTTGAATGATGTAAATGAAAAGCTCATTGTGGTCCAGAACTAACTCCAGTGTGGCAGAACCACTTGAATGTACTACCATGTAAAGCTTGTCCTCTTATCATGCATTCCTCTTATGACACTTTTCACACAACTAAAGGCTTTTTCTCCTTTTGTTTCATGTCCTTGTCCTTAATCGTGTTAAATATGTCATGTTATTTTCCAAGTGGTGTTGTATTCTTTCTTTGTTATAAAGGAGATGCACATCCCATGAGCTTTCAGTAGCTTCCTGGTGCTATCCCCCAACCATCTATTAATGTTGTTTCTTTATGTCTTGCGATCATTGTAAATCTTTTGTATTCTATACTGATAACTGTAAAAATTTTTGTATTTTGTACTGGTTGGAATAAAGTTGAATTGAATTAAATTGAAATATTTGGTTCCACAGAGAGTCAAGCTGACTACCACGGATGTAAACACATAAATGCTGAGCTTCTAAAACAAAGAAACACAAAAAAGAGGCAGAAAAAAAAAGCAAACCAACCTTGGACTGCAGTCATTGTCATTGATCTGACAAAAGATGCCACTAAATCCAGTGGGGCAGGTACATGTGAAACTATTTACATAATCATTGCAGACTGCGTCCCCAAAGCACGGATCACTGTAACACTCGTCAATGTCAGTTTCACAGTCTGAACCTGTGAACCCTGGCTGACAAGTGCATATGTAGAATCCGGTGCGATCTATGCAAGTACCTCCATTTTGGCACGGACCTGGGAACGTAACATTAATTAAAATTAATTCTTAGATTACATCCAATGTAAATCACAACTGAAAAATGAAATTTTGAAAGACATTAGGATAAAACTATTTTACAACCACTGATATCATCAACACATCTTACAGTGCTATGAGCTAAACTTTGTTTCAGTTCAATCGATGTCAAGTAAAAATTTCTATCAAACTAGAGCACCAATGGTGCAGTAGCTCAAACTGAACCAAAGGTGACAGTTGCACAAAATTTTAAATTTTAAAATTTTTCATTACATGGCCCATAGGGCCCAAATGGAACCCTGGACCCCAAATTCCAGTACAACTGGATTGGCCAATGAATTTTTCATAGAATGGCCCATAGGGCCCAAAATTGGACCTAGACCCCAAATTCCTGTACACCCCGAATGGAACATGACCCAACGAACATTGTGTAGAAGTTTCAATCTAACAAAGCATATAGGAGGAGATTAATTTGCCAATTTTTAATAAAATGGCCTATAGGGCCCAAATGGGACCCTGGCACCAAAATTCCTGTACAACCTGAATGGCCCACGACCTAAGAAATCTTGTGTCCAAATTTCAAGAAAATCCATGCCCATGAATTTTTCATAAAACTGAAACACAAATGGGAACCTGGGCCCAAATTCCTCTACACACCATATGGCCCATGACCCAAGGAACATTATGTCCAAGTTTCAATCCATCAAAGCACGTAGGAGATACAGTACATTTGCCCATGTTTCATAAAACAGCCCATAGGGCCAAAATGGGGCCCTTGACCCCACATTACTGTAAACCGTGAATGGCGCATTGTTTCTAAGTTTCAAGAAAAACCATGGAAGCATCTATGAGGAAATGCATTTTGAACAATTGTGAACAGACATGACAGACAGACAGATAGACAGACAGACTGCCAGAGAGACAGACAGACTGACAGAAAGACACACAGACAGACAGACAGACAGACAGACAGACAGAGAGACAGGCAGAAAGACAGAGAGAGACAGACTGCCAGACACAGATAGATAGAGAGACAGGGAGACAGAGAGAAGCAGACATAGACAGACAGATAGACAAAAGAGATAGAAAGATAGACAGAAAGATAGACAGAAAGATAGACAGA
>WURT03080256.1:0-43409 GCA_009936505.3 Holothuria glaberrima | reverse complement strand
AGACAGACAGACAGACAGACAGACAGACAGACAGACAGACAGAGACAAAATACCTTCAACAAATGAAGCACTAAAAACGACATGAAAATTGAAAGCATAATAAGCGCAAAGGGCAAAAACTTAACAATTAAAAACATCCCTACAAAGATAAGTTTTCAAATTAGCTTTAAAAGTCTTAACACAAGTACAGGTTTTTAAGGACTCGGGTAGTTTGTTCAATAAAATTGGTGCCCTTACTTTAAAATTTCTTTTCCCATAAAATACTGTCCCATCATTGATACCCCTGGCATAAGAATTATCAAGAAGAAACTTACTAAAAGATCTTAAGGTGCAAATCGGTTGACAAATTTTTAATAAGTCACTTAAATAAGAGGGCACTATGCCATTAACTATTTTGTAAGTCATTAAAAGTACTTTAAATTCGATCCTTTTCTCTATTATAGATAACCAGCATAGCTCCGCTAAAATATTTGTAACACTGTCAAACTTGGATCTTCCAGTCACAGACAGACAGACCGACGGGCGGGCGGACGGACAGACGGACGGACAAAAAGATAGACAGACAGACAGACAAAAAGATAGACAGACAGACAGACACGTAGACAGACAGACAGACAGACAGACAGACAGACACACACACAGAGTGACGGTGGCTCACAGTAGCTCAAACAGCTCTTAGAGCTGGTTTGAGCTATAAAACTTGAGCACCAACAGGTAACAGGTGCAGAAGCTCATACCAGATGGAGATTGAAGAAGTCTGTCCCCAGAGTCTCCACAAATAAACAAAATGATGTTACAAGTGCAACCCTTCATCCCTCTAAATGCATCACAACAAAATCGTATTCCACCCTGTACTGTAGCTGCATCAACTCTGTTGGCATAAAAT
Organism: Holothuria glaberrima; assembly: GCA_009936505.3. Lineage (NCBI taxonomy): Eukaryota > Metazoa > Echinodermata > Holothuroidea > Aspidochirotida > Holothuriidae > Holothuria > Holothuria glaberrima. The sequence goes on along the minus strand of WURT03080256.1, from coordinate 42,523 downwards.
CCCCTTAACTCCCTGGTTGTAAGCAGAAAGACATCTTGGGAGGCCGTCCTCCTTTGGAGGGCACTCTCTGCCACTGTGCTATTAGTTCACCAGGGTCTAGTTGCGGGTAAGTGGGGATTACATATGTCAAATAGGAGGTAAGAGAGTGGCGAAGTAGATTGCACAACTGCTATTCGTCTGACCTCTTGGAGTTGCCAACTTCAACGATCTTTCCATTCAAACTTTACATAAACACTTAATGCTTTCACACAGGCTCCCTGCACAGTTTTAGTGGAGGCAGCAGTGAAATACCAATGACAGACTTTACCTTATACTGAAACAAGACAAACTCACACTTATTTTAAACGAACTGCCAGTTTGACCTTAAAATTCAAAGACAGTGTTAAAGAGGGTGCAGTACACAGATTTTGTGAAATTGGCAAATATGAGTGGGCCAGAACAAAGTCGGTAAAAAAGGTCCCAAGGTAATCTCATCTGTCCTCTACAATTGGGAAAATAATTTTTAATCTTCACATACTAATCATACCTCTGAGCAACTTTGATATCATTAATTGATGCATCTACGATGAAAGGTCTATTGCAGTAAAATTAACAAAATTGGGGTATGAAATGACCCTTAAATGACCTTAGACCTGCATTTTTTGACACCCCTGTGAAGGACCCTGTTATATCTCAGGCTAAGAAGCCAGGTGTGCAATACAAAGAATGCTTTAAGTTCTTATGGTAATTACTGTTCTATTTTACTGGTTCTGTACTTTTTTCTTGTATTACATTCTATCGTTACAGTCTGTGACTTGATTCAGTTATGACTAGATGTTTTAGCTACTCTCCATTTTCCCTGTTCTTGTCCTTGATCTCGTGCTCCTTTGTGCCAAACCCTACCAGATTTTCCTACATTATAACAGACCCTCACCTCAAGATAATTGTGACAACTTTCAGATAAATTAATCAAATACCACCCATGAACTTTTTATGCAATTTTTATAAAAATGTGGACAGACAGACACACAAATAGACACATCATAATATGCAAGTGTTCACATTCCACATTCAATGGAGAGTGGACTTCTATAAAAGAGAGGGTTTTCTTCACTATGTAATGGTGTACAGGTGCAGCTGGTCTTTTAATGCTTCTAACAACTAACAGTATTGCTGTATGAATCTTCTCAGAAACATATAATGCAGGGCTCACCAATCTTTCCATACATGACTATCAGGCAAACAGAGATGACTTGCAATAATGATATTTTGAAAACATCTACAGGTGAAAAGACGGAAAAAGTTTACCCCACACACTGAATAAGGATAAAGTGTACTGTTCTATATTCATACAGTACATTTCAAGGAAAAACAAATCCCTAAAGAGGGATTTGCATCACCCCAAGTATGACTTTTACTTGGTGGTAAGCCCCACCCATAATTGTGTTTAGCTTCTCCTTGTGCAGACAAACATAGCTCACTGCTCTAGGCCATATCCTGGTGAGCATAAAAGATCCCATGTGTAATCAAAACATTCTCTGTGCATGCTGTTTAATATGACCTGCTCTACATCTTTTGAATTTTGTAACTCTGATGTCAATCAAAGAGTAGTCACCAGCTAAGACTTTTGCTTACCCCGAAGTAAAAGTCGTACTTAGGGTGAAGCAAATCTGTCTTTAAGGAAGAGCAAAACTCTTTTTAAACTGCCACAAAGATGGAATCCTTCTCAAAGGCAATCCCAAAGTTCTCTGTTTTCAAAAGCGAGATCCACTTAATTGATGGCTTACTAGACCAACGATCCACCAGAGCAAACATCTCCTTAATATATTGGGTCAGGATTAGAGTAAGGGTTACAACTAGCTGACATCTCAGTCAGGCCAACCTTCAAACAAGCAGAACTTCAGTCTAATAGGGACCTGACCATTTTCACAACCTGCCCGCCATTGCAAAAAAACTTACCAGAAGCGCAATCATTTGTGTTGCTTTCACATCTCGAACCCTCATATCCATCTGTGCAATGGCAGATAAAACTTCCGTGAGTGTTTTGGCATGTACCACCGTTTCTGCACGGGTTGATTAAACATTCATTGCGATCCCCCTCACACCTCGGTCCTACATACGGAGGATGAACATAAACAACACATAGATGGTCGTACAAAGCTCACGTTTTCAATCAAGTATTTCTGATCACTATTTTCTACTTGTACTGAGGCAGTTTAACAATCTCAAAAGGTGAATGGCCACTCAGAATTCCAAAATGGGTTACTTTCAAACAGAGAAGTATCAATATCCAACATTTACAAAGAATAAGCTCGATTTTTCAGAAGGTAAATGAATGAAATCGAGCAGAACCAGCTTATTAAGTGAGAACACATGGCTGAGATGACAATAAATGGGCAACTCTACAAAATGTCAACTAGGGGCTTAATTTTCATATACTTTTTTAACTCAGAATTTTTTTTCTTTTTTCAATCACAAACATTTATTTTGCATTTTTTTAAGGTTGAGAAAAAAACACCATTCCATTTTTGCCAGGAAAAATTTTTCAACTTGGGCAAGTCAACTTTCAAATTAACTACATCCCCCTTTAACTCTTTGTTAGTAGAGAATTGTCCAAATTTTCAAACTGATGAAAGAAAGTGGGTGATAAAATAAGACATTAAAATACTCTGCACTATCACTTTACAACAATGAAACCATATTTCCACCAACTTTAAAAGTATAATAAATATACACGTTATATAAAGATAAATTAACTTTATACCTAATCATCTTAAACACATTAGCCCAAACAGACCCTCATGTTAAGCTCATTTTTGCAAAAATCAATTAAAAGAATTATTACAAAGGTGCCTTGCTTAAGTTTCCAAGTTCATTAGAGATCATGGTGACCGTGAAACCTGCTACCATGCTTCCTTTACATTTCTAGCTTAATTATTGTACATGTAGGGGGTTATACAATTTCTATGCAGCCTAACTTTGGCCTAGACTTCCTGCCTTCTGGAAATGTCATTGTAAATCCTGTCCGTAAAACCACATAGAAAGATAGACAACTCACCTTTATACCCCATTCTGCAAGTACATGTGTAGTTTCGGTACGAAGCCGTTGGCACACAAGTGGCACCGTTTTGACAAGAATGGGCCACACAGGGTGTCAATTCTCTCTCACAAGTTGGACCATCATATGGTGGCTGACAGTGGCAGATGAAGCTGTTGACACCATCAGTGCACTGTCCACCATTTTGGCATGGCTGGCTAGCACAATCGTCAATATTATTTTCACAATTGGTTCCATTGTATCCAGATAAACAATTACATTCATAATAGTCTTTGCCATGAGTACAACTGGCCCCATACTTGCAAGGATTTGAAGCACACTCATTAATATCAGTTTGGCAATGACTTCCACTATACCTGTTGGAAGGAAAGATAATGCAAACTTTGTAAGAAATATAGCTCATTCTATACAAATGTAGCAAATCAGAAGATTACCAATATTTCATTCCTTTCTAATATTGTTCTTAGGTATTGTTGCTATGCAACAGAGAAAAGTAAAACCTAGGTATCACCACAAGACTTGGTACAATAATTATGAAACTTCTTTTTGCCTCACAACGGTTATTTTTCCCTAACTGCCAGACCTTCCTTTGACTAAGATCAGAACCTGTGCAATACATAGCAGGGGTTTCCTTTAACTTTTTTTTTTTTACTCCCCAGCCGGACTAGTGATCCAAAATTCTTGGTAGTCCGCAAGATACTTTCACTAGCCCGCCTATTTTCATATTCAAAAAGTGAAATAAAAATTTGTTTTATTCATAGTTGAACAGCAAAAAATACAGATTTACAGGCAACATGAAGGGGAATGAAAATGGCCTTTTGAATTAGTAGAATACAGAGAACCTAATTCAGGAGCTTCGGAATGTAGAAATGTATAAGGTATGTTGAGAATGATATCATTTATAGTCCGTCACATCGGTGCGTAAGGACTGGCAGTATCCTCAATGGGAAAATGTCAAACGAGTAGTAAATACGAAACTAATTGTGACAGCTGGTATATACTTGAGCTGGAACTGAGATCATTTTTTGGAATAAAAAGGTCTGATTGTGCATTGTAATAAATAGTTTTGAACTGTGGATAGAAGGTAGTCAGATTTTTTTAACTAGCCAACCAGACTACCAAGGGAAGGGTTTTCCCTTGCCTACTGATGTTTCAGTTGCAAATGGCCGGCGGGCGACTGCTTATTTCGAACCCTGAAAAGGTACATGCCAAATCAAGTCTGGCATTGCATATCAAAGGCCATGGCTGCAAGAAAGATTGTGATGAGTCATAAAATAATTCAGGCTTTAAATTTACGTTTTCATCTTACATTGTAAACCAACATCAGGCCTCTTTGTATACTTTACATCATGAACAAAAGCCAACACTGGAGATGAGCCCTAGACTTATAGAAGGTAGGGACAGAAAGGGGGACCTTGGACAAGCTCAAAAAAATACATTTTACACCAAAAAACTTACAGCAAACTGCATTTCCAAAGAAAGACAAATGAAACTTACCCTGGGGGGCAGGTGCAAGTGAAAGAACCTTGTAGGTCTGTACAAGTTCCCCCGTTGACACATGGAGAACTATTGCATTCATTCTCTCCGATAAGACAAGTCTCCCCACGGTAGCCATCCACACAATCACAATGGAAACTACCAAACAAGTCTGTACAAGTACCTCCATTAAAACAAGGGTTACTGTCACACTCATTTGTATCGCGCTGGCAGAGTGTCCCTTCATAACCCAAACTACATATACAGATGTAACCATTGATTTGATCCTCACACGTAGCACCATTGGCGCATGGGTTACTGAAACACTCATTGGTGTTTTCCTCACAGTTAACTCCTACGAGAGAAAAGAAGGAAAAGGTCGACTATGTACATCTAAATTCTCGCCACATAATTTTCAGAGCAACCAGGAAGCAAAACATTTTTGACAACTTCATTACAACAGGTTTCTGATGTTATTCCAAAAATAATTCGAAAGTTTTGAGAGTCCAGAGATGCCAACCTTTAGTGCTGCATCTCAGGACTACCAGCAGGACTTCATGACAATTGAACAAAACAACCTGTACCTTGTCCAGAGTACAAGTAAATTACATGCATCTTTGGGTGTAAGTTCCTACCAGTGAAGGTGGGGCCTATTGACCTAGCTGCTGGACGAATAACACATAAGTTATTGGTCCCGCTGCAGCACTGCAGCACAAATTTTTAACTGACGTGCAATCACCAGGAACATGGACAAAATTAGCCTTTTTTTGAGTAACCTTCTATTGCCCTATTTCAGGTATCAAACGACTAGAATTTGACTCTAACATCCATCTTTACAGGTGCTCATGTTGTGAAGTACATCCAGTAGTACAGTGCACCCGCACTTAGTACAGTGCATGTGCACACATATGCATGTATACTCCACTGTCCTATGCTGGAACTAGCACTGTTGGACTGTTTGGCCAGCCGGGTCAATAGCCACTACTGAGAGTGAATAACATGTCATGTAACACATTACATCACATGCAAAACCTAGAACTTTTCAGGTTTTCAGTAACTTCAGCCACCAGTTGTTCTGGGTAGATAATCTCTTTAGTTGCACTTTAGCATGTATTATTCCATGAATAGATGTACATCTATGAATCTTTGAAATGATGTGACTCTGAAGGACATCAATGACCCTCCCTAGGCCCCCTTCCCCCAAGGACTTCCACATGTTTTGACAAAAACCTTGATTATATCTATTAAGTTTCAAGTATCCAACAATCTTTGCAAATCGAACCTCCAATGACCTTTGATCTCAACTTCCTGTTGGTCAAGTTAGTCAGTTAGATGAGGTTTTACAACCCAGTTTCTAACCAATTAGTTTAAGTTGAGCCAGCTGCGGCCTTTTTTCCAGTTGTGGCTCACTGGCTTGTTTTCCCCTACTCCAATGCTTATGCTGAGCACCAAGCCCAATGGCAGTAGGTTCAATTTTTAAAGTCTGTTAGTCAAAATCACCTCATACCCAGTGTGCATTGTATCCAAGTTTCATCAAAATCCATAGAAACTGAATGTGTGAGAACTCGTAGGAAAATTGCTGACGGATATGATAGACAGACGGATAGAGTGAGGGTGGTAGATTGCAATAGCTCAAACAGCCATATATATAGCTGGTTTGAGCTAAACATGTCAATATATACTGAGAAAATGGAGAAGTTTGTATCTCATTACGGAAAGTTTACGTTACCATTTTTTCTTTCAATAGCAAAGGTCAAGACATGGGTAAAGCAGATGGCCTGCATGTAGCAGTACAGAAAAGTTAAGTCTCCACTGACCACACCATGTGACTACAAAAATAAAGTGAGTTCTTTATATTTTATCGATACCATTCAGAGAGTGTGTGGGAAAGTGAGTGGGTAGGAGGGTGACCATCTCCTCACTTGCAAAAGACATTATACATTGATGTCATATCAACTTGACAACCATTAGCTCCACGACCCCAGCTCCCCACCCCCCGGACATACTACACTACAGTACTGTGCACTTACATGTGTCATCAGAATTGCAGTACTTTCCTTTGCAATTGCTCCAGACTTTCTCAGCATGTTTTTCCATCACAAAAGATGTTAAATTAAAATAAGGTAAAGACTTAACACTTTACATTTTACCATCGAAATGAATGTAAACAACACATTCCGAACACAAAGTTGCCTTACCCAGTGTTCCTCGCGGACAGTCACAGCGATAACGATTAATCCTGTCCATGCATGTTCCTCCATTTTGACACGGATCAGATGCACACTCATCTATGTTGTTTTCACACAAGGTTCCAGAGTAGCCTAGAACACAGCTGCAAGCAAAATCCTCCCCCATTCTGTGGCAACTTCCACCGTTGTGGCATGGGGTCTCTTCACATGGGTTCAGTGCAATTTCACAGTTATAACCAGAATAACCTGTAAATATCACCAACAATGAAAAATGGCACTCCAGCTCAGTCTCAAAAGCAGTCACAAATGTGGATAAGTCCTGATGACTACTCCATGTTTTTACAGTCAAAGTAATAACCATCCCCTGTAATGTGCGTAAAGTAACCTTAAACCAAATCACCCTGGGTACCTCTCCTCTACCCTCTGCCACTCATGTAGTTTCACCCCAAAGTCTTAAACAATTAGTTCATATCATAGATGGATTAGCATCTTAACATACTATGTCTTTGCTATTCCATCCAAAAACTTCATACAAACACCAAGTCATCATTTTCATTTTTGAACACCAGCTGTAAGGTAATATGCACCCATCACAAACTTATTTGAATACATCTGTTTAATCTTACTAATCTCCTAATAACTAGCTTCCTAGAAAGCATCTTTTATAATATTTCATATCATTGACATTGCATACTAAAGGTAAACCAAAGAAATATTCTGTATGAATTACACAATTGAGCCAACAAAATACTGTCACATGATACTAAAGAACTATTCCAGCATTGGGAAAGAAGGGCATAAAACTTCAATTTGCCATAACTGCATTTTCCCTTTCAGCTTTCAAATCTCACATTTCACTTAATATAAATCGGAATAATTTATCCAGTAGTGCACCACAATTTGCTATACAAGCTAGTGAAACTGCTACACAACTGCAACAATGTGTAGCACTTTTTTGGGGCATAACCATAGGGTTTTCAGTAATTTACACTAAAGAAGTAAAAAAAGTCCTCAAAACTGCTATGCAAAAATGGAATACTGAATTATTCCCAGCAAGTATCTTTTTAGTTGTCTTCAGCTATTGCAAGCTACAGAAGAAAAATGCAGTTTGTATCCATGGACATACTGTTTCAGTCATAAAATTGATGCCACATGATAAGAATGAACAAAACATGAATTGGTTCAGGGAACACTATTTCAAACTGAGGAAAAATTACTTTCTTAAACATACCTCTTGGGGGGGGGGGGTTGTGGAGTGGGAGGGGGGGTTGTGGAGTGGGAGGGGGGTTGTGGAGTGGGAGGGGAAGGGTAGAAATTGCATATAACAGTCTTACCTGCAGCACACCAACAGTCATACTGGTTGACACCATCTTGGCATGTACCATCATTTTGACAAGGATCACTTGAGCATTCGTCTATATCCTCCTCACAGTTTCTTCCTGAGTAACCCATCTCACATGTGCATGTGTAAGTGTTGGTGCCATCACTACACTCTCCATTTATGCAAGGATTACTCTCACATTCTTTTATGTTGATGTTGCAGATTTCCCCTTCAAAGCCTGAAAAAGGTGGGAAGAAGGGAAACGGGGTGAGAACATTCCAAAACAAATTTTAATCAAATATATCCAATTTCGTGAAAAGAGCTCAAATATTTAGACTTGCACTGCAATTTCCAACCTTAGTATTTCACATGCCTAAACATTACCATGTAGTACAACAGCCAATACAACAATGCGGTGAAATGCTTCAACATTGCCTGCACTAAAATTTGCAAGACTGCATCCTCCATTGTTTTATGACTCTGGTTGTAATTACACCTGGGAAAACTTAACAATATGTGTTCCTTCCAAAATAGTCAACATAGAAAATAGCCTCTGAACTTTTGTCATTAGAATTGACTAATATATACAACAGGCTTGGGGGATTATAATAGCTTTGGAATCGGGTACCCAGAGTCCTCTTAGTCTGAATGATATCAAAACTTATGCATGAACTTAATATTTCAGCAACTTTAAACTGCCTACTACTTACATATCAAAGTTTCAACCTGTAAGAGGTATTAAGCACACATAGGAGTGTATGGATTGTCACAATTTTAATGCAATTGGAGAGGACAAAATATGGCAATATGAGGACAAGGTCACATATATTTCCAAGTCAACATGAGGGCACTTAAACTCACTATACCCCTCGTGACTTTGTAGTCAAACTGAGCAAATTCGCAATACTTCCTGTGGTGGGCTATGGTGCAATTTAAGTACAGTTCAATCATTAAAAAGGTAAGGACCTGAACTTAATCCTCACATTGTCTTTCATTCCCTCACTTTGCTCATAACTTCTATAAAATTGTCCCCAGACGGACTGGTTCTCAAGTACTAGCCCACCCAATATGTAGAAATACTACAGGTTTACAAAACAGGCTTTTCAATGGTTGAAGTGCCTAACTGACAATGTCGAAGAATTGGAGAGGCCAACCAAGAGAAAACTTGGGATCAAATAGAAAAGATTAAGAGAGCCAGTTGTGTTATAACAAACTTCATTAAAGCCTGCAAATTAAGGCAATTAATAAAAAGTACTACAAAGGACACAAGAGTCTCAATTCCAAGGAAAAAGGAGTCACAATTTGACTCCTGGTCAGGAGTCCCGACTCCGAAGTAGACTCTGGTGACCCACCCACAGGTCTCGGATTAAGAATTGAGAAGGGCAAGGCAATTTTTGAGGGGCACATGAAAAATGGATTTTTGCCCAAAACGCAGGGCACAAGGGCAGTTTTGATCAACCAAGGAAGGCAATGAGGCAACTCACAAAATTCAGTCAGGGCAACAGGGCATTTTTCTCGAAACAGTATTAATTGAAATGATAAAAAATTGATACACAGACTAACTTTTTTCTTTATTATAATCACGCTCATAGAATGACAACAAATAATTTGACTCTTCATTCATAGCATTTAATTCCGTTCTTAATAAATTATCCATCCTCACCTCCCTCCCCCCTCCCCTCCCCTCCCATAATTCACCAACTAGGTGCTAGTGTTGTTGTTCACTTACCATCTATACAGATGCATTCAAAAAATCCAGGATTGTTCAGACAGGTGCCCCCATTTAAGCAAGGATCTGACCGGCATTCATCCTCATCTACATCACAATACGTCCCAGAGAAGCCAGTGTGGCAACTACAGGAAAATGAACCTTCAGTGTTGTAACAGGTACCCTCTGTACATGGATCTAAAAGTGGTGAAAAAGTTCTATCATTTGATATGGATTAAGGTTAAAGAAGCACTATATATTAAGAAGCATGCACAGCCTGAACAGTCAACTATTCCAGCATGGATCTGCCTACACCCTCTCAATATTTTGAGGATATTCTGATTTGTATTTCACTATTTGCTTGACTTGCTACTGTACTATTATACTGTACTCATTGTAACCTGATGTGGCAGATGCGATGTCTTCATAAATGTTCTGCTTCAACATGCCTTTAAAGGCATTGTCTGGTGGCATTTTGTAGGGACTTATATGAAAAATAAAAAATTTTCATTAGGCATGTCACTCAAACCCCACACCAAAACTCCTTTCCTAACTCAAGATATTCCTTCCCAAAGATTGGTTACTTCTAACAAGAAATACCTCCAGGTTTCCTCAAGGTCACTGAACATTGAAGCCAAGTAGGCAAATTGCCTCAGATTCCTTTTGTTATTCTTTATAATTAGATAACTTGTTTGTCCTTGGTACTGTTTTATATACTTTTCCGTGTAGATACAGTGTAAAACTGTTCCATACTTATGGTACAGCATATAAAGTTATAAAATAATCAATATAGTGATATCAACATTATAAACATTACAAAAGCTACATCTAGTCAATTTGCCCAGATGACATCACAGATTTCCCATCATGCACTGCAGAAGCTGAAAATATCGCATATCTTCAAAAATTCATATCTTCCAAATGTAAGATGTTATTGAGATGGGGTTTTCACTGACTAACACAGAAAATTTTCCTGCTTTTTCTGAAAACATCAAATTTGGTCACAAGAACAAGCTTTGAAAGAACATCTTTGTTGTAATTTGCTCTTTCATCTGGTCCTAAATGAAACATTTTGACTATAGTAGGCTAACACCAACATTAGAAAAGAAATATAAAGGAAATATGGGAGGTTTCCCCTTTTTATAAGAAAATATATGTTTATTTTCAAAATAAAGGAATATTTTGGGATCCTGTGGAAGGACATTTGGCTCTTTTTTGTACATGCAAAAATTTAGAAATTGTAGAAAATTTGACTTGCTTCCTTTGAAATAAACGTTTTTCCACCACTGATCAAAAACACTGATCAAAAAGGTTCACTAGCCAGATGGTTTAGCGGTCGATCTCGAGCAAAATCATTCCACAACAGCACCAATGATGCTGTAGCTCAACTATGATTTCCCTCACACACTGACTGTTATGTAGTTTCATTAGGGATCCAACCAAGGAGTCACTGACAGTCATTACTTAACACCTTCAGTGTTACAGATGTAAATGGTCATAGCAGTTGCATATCAGCTAGAGTTGCCTGCCTTGTGACAACAATGCTTGTGGGCACAATACTGTAGGTAATTCTGCTGACAAAAATGGTAAGTGGTGTTTATACCTCAATATGTTAGGCCAATCAAAAAATGATTCCTGTGGCAATATATCATACAAGACCAAACCTCTTATGGAAAAGAGTTGGCACACATTTTACATTTCACCATCTGACCCTTTGTGACCTCAAATGTCACTTAACATAAACACACAAATGCAGCTATGATGGCCCATCATCCGTTGAACACCTTGGCCAACTTCAATAAGATTATGGCACAACCTGGAGTATTTGATGACCCATCATCTACTTGACACTCTTGCCAACTTTGAAAAGATTCAGCCACAACCCATAGGAGTTGGAGGCTTTTGCAAGATTCCAGTGTTTGACATCTCTTTGACCCCAAATGACCTTTGACCTATTTCATAAGTATACTTATTATGAACTGTCATCTATTGAATACTCTGGCCAACTGATAAGATTTGGATACAACCAGTAGGAGTTGATGTATTTTGAGTGACTTCATCCTTTGGCCTCCTATTACCCCAAATGACCTTTGACCTACTTCAAAAGTACAAATCTGATAACCAGTCATCTACTGAACACTCTGGCCAACTTTGATAAGGTTTGGATATAACCTCATAAGAGTTGAAAGTTTTTGAGTGATTTCACTGTTTTACCTCTCCTTGACCCCAAATGACCTTTGACCTACTTCAAAAGTACACCTCAGATGACCCATCATCTACTGAACACTCTTGCCACATTTGATAAAATTCAGACAACACCCAGGAGTGGAAGGCTTTTGTGTGATTACAGTGTTTGACCTCCTTTTGTTTGACCTCTCTTTGACCCCAAAATAACCTTTGACTTACTTCAAAAGTACAACTTTGATGACCCATCCTTTACTTAACACTCCTACCAAATTTGAAAGATTCCAGCATTACCACTTTGAGCTAAAGGCATTTGCATGATTTCACTCTCTGACCCCTCACAACCTCAAATGACCTTTGACCTACTTCCTGTATCCAAAATTATCAAGCCCTAGATATTTGTTATAACCTTACAAACTTTGACAAGGAATGGTCAAAGAACCTGCAGACAGCAGCCTTTTAACCAATGTTGACGGACAGAAAGGCAGGCAGACAGACAACTTGCTATGACAACAGCTGAACTTGTGACAAAAATTGAACCCTTTTATATCCCCCCGAACATTCTATGACTTTCCCATCTGAATGGAATTTTATGATGTAGCAACCTTTGATCTACTTGCTGAGAAATTCATCACTTAACAAACATTCTCTACATAAAAGCTACTGGCTCCCTACATCTTATTTTTTCATTCTTTGCTGGCTTTACTCTCTTTTCCCCACTTCCCCACCTCAATCCAACACTCCCCCATTCACACCCCCCCCCCCCAAATAAACCTGCTTTAATAGCCCACATAAAATTAGGTAGCCATCAATACAAGGGCCAGAGTATTTTCTTTAATTGTTTCAACAGATAAAATCATTTTCTTACCATAAAGACATTCGTCTATATCTTGAGAGCAATCTGAGCCTCTAAATCCATCAGAGCAAATGCAAGTTGCTTCCAACGATATTTTGTCTGTTTGACAAGTGGCAGTGTGATGGCACGGGTTACTGGCACATGCACTCAAATATTGGCAAAAATCTCCTGCATATAGAAAAAACAAGTAGTTTCAAGAAATGGCTAAAATTAGTAAAAAAAGGAAACCTCTTCATTGATAAAGACTTTATCCACCCCTGCAAGAAAAGTATTCATCTCAAAAAAGGACAGGAGGTGAGTTTACATTTTGTTCCTTAGTCATAAAATACTCCCTTTTCCAAACTGTTGTTCATGTCAAAAAGTACTTCCACATTTCTCAGCCCTCATAGCACTCCCACCCCTACCCCTCTGCTTACCTAACCCATGCACTCATGTACCAACACAAAAAGTTACCAAACTATTTAAACCAGTTCTCAACTAGCATTAACAATGAAAGTTCTCATCTGACCCAATATAAGTGCATTAACCAGGGATCAGTTACCTTTCAGTGGGCACAGGTAAAGTTATTGGCCTGTGACTGGACAGGGCCTATAAGGAAGGGGGGGTATTCCCTGTGCTTTTGATATATGGTTTGTGTAATTGAAGGTGGTTGAGATAACTACTTTTGGTAATGCACAGAGCATACATCAAGTTTGCTGAGTAGAAACACTGTGCTTCTGGCAGAAGGGCACAAACAAGTAGGAACAACATGATGGGGAAAGAAGGGGGAGGGGGGCAACAGATGAGATGTAAGTGAGAGCTTCCTTTCACTTACTGACATTGCCAGGTCTTAACTAAAGGCAATTTAGGGTAACACTGGCAGGTTTCGGTACAAGGATGGCCAATGTAGATTACTGGGTTTCCCTTGTATGTGTCTATTGCATTTTGTTGTTCAGCAGACCAGTTGTTGGCAGACAGCCAGATTGAGGTATCTTTACAAGTACAATTATAAGCATTGGCATATGTGGAACTTATACAAAGCATAGATCAGCTCTGCAACACCAAACATAGACTGCCAAACCCTAGTATAAAGGAATAAATGACCTTTCCAATGCTGAGGGTCATCATTCTTTTACTTTTTGTATCATCACAATAGATCTAATAATGAACGAAGTTGACTGAGGTAGGTCAATTTTACTTTGAAACTATGATATATTACCAAGAATGATATCACTATGGTAATCCACTTTACAATGAATATGCACGGTTTAATACAAAACTGCCTGGTTAAGCCAAAGAGTGGGCTGACTCGCTCTCCGCGCACAATTTCATGGGAATGTAAACAAGAAGAATTACGACTGTGTTCTTAGAAATAATCACTTCACTCAACTGGAACAGCTCTTGGTGGCAGTCTTTGTTCAAAACATTGACAACAATGGTTAAGCACATAATAGCCACAATAAGCTACCACAAACCTATTGAGAGTCAATCAAAAATGGCGTGGGAATTTCTAACTTAAACAGATTTATTGTATGCATACAGAATGTCAAACAGGTACACAGTATGTCTGTCTATCGACAGAAATCAAGTGATTTCTTTCTATCCTTATCTAGTCATTTTTGGGAAGGAGTCAAATCCCCCAAAAATAGTTACCAGGCATTTTTAGGATTAAAACGGTCATTTTGTTTACTGGTAGTGTTCCGTCTCAGACCACAAAGCTGTGAATTTGTTGGCTGTCTTTAGCTTTCATATACAGTGTTCTCCACAGATTTCAAGAGAGGGGGCAGCCCTGTGCGAAAAGTGTACACGGAAGGGAAGCAATCACGGGGGAAGGTGTCCCCCTCCCCAACCTCCAGGAACTTTTGATTATTGAGATGCTAAATGAAGCAAAAATGGTGCAACTTAGAGATGATTTCTTGCTCCATCCTTCCTCCCGTATATCACACAATTTCTCAATATGTTAAATGTGAAAAGTGTAAGTTAATTTCATGGGCCATGTGATGAATCATAGCAAATGGTATACTTTTATTCAAATAAACTTTTTTGGAGGCCGAGCGGAGCTTAAGTAGGGAGGGGGATTTTTTTAGGGGGCAGTTGCTATTTCAGGGGGAAGCAATTTTCACTCGGGGGAGAGCTGCCCCCCTGACACAGCTCGTGGACAACACTGACACAGTTTACAAGTAGGGAACTTTGCAAGGAAAAAAGACTTGCACTACTTGTTATGCTGTCTGTGCATTGTTTTTAGTGGAAGGTATATCACCATAACATTCTATGTTCGGGTAGCATGCATAACCACACTACAGAATGAAACAAAGCACAAAACAGGTTACTAAACACTCATCTGTACACTATTCTAACAGAAAGGAAAGTTATTGAACACACTACAGGACGAAGACAAAGTTCCAAACTCACAGACATTTAACTTGCAATGAAACAAGGTCAATTGAAGCAAGCATTCTGTGAGGTAGGAAGGGCCCCACCTAGTGGGTATCCTAACCATTGCCAGTGATATTCTGCGGTGGGAGTGTCCAATTATGTTGTAAGAACACACATGGAGAGAAACAATTGTTCTTATTTCTACATCATGCTTCAAAACTCCCTCTCCCTGATTCTCTAACTGTTCCATGATTGCCAGGTTTTTAAGGACTGGTGTCTGTAATCTACGCATTTGTTGCATAATCCTATCCTTACTTGAGACAGCAATGTCAGTAAGAATTAAAATTTGTTGTCATTGTATAAAGGCAATAGGCAGTCCCCAAATCACTTTGAAAAGTCAGCAGCTTCTTGGAAATCTCTTGTCTTACAAGTACCCTTGGGCACTCAGATGTGTTTTAACATAACTAAGGAGTTATTCTCCAAGAACTTCAAATTGTAACAAAAACATTGTCACAGAAAAAAAGCCCTTGATGAATTAGCACGCGAATTCTGAATTACGTTTACTTATCGTGATTTGGGTGGCTGTATTTTCCACTTAATATTATTATCAGAAAAACTTACACAGTGCCAGTACTACTTTTATCTAAACAACTTGTATCTATTATAAAACCTACTTTATTTCTCATGTCTGATTATACCTCCCAATATTCTACCATAAGAACTTAAATTATGACACCTCCTGGTATCCATCAGGAGTTATTCACAGATACAACAATTAAATCCTGACTCTCATCATTAATTGAGGTAAAACTATACCTTCTCTCTCTGGTGGACATTCACAGTGAAATCCTGCAATCAAATCATGACAAGTACCCCCATTCAGGCAAGCAGCTATCCCACAGTCATCTATATTGTTTTCACAATATCTTCCCGTAAAACCCAAGGAGCACAGGCAAGTGAAATCTCCTTCCAAATTTTCACAAGTAGCACCATTCTGACAGTGACTGGGGTTTCTACATTCGTCTCTGTCATCCTGACAGAGATCCCCTGTAAAAGATAAAAAAAAAAAAAAAGGAATTAAATTAAAATCTCTCTTCAATTCCCATATGAAATACAAATACTACCAAAACCATTATGGAAAAGTAATTGCCTATACATGTGTTTGGCTATGTGTGTGTGTTTTTATGCAATACTCAAAAAATGACGTTCAATCATCCAAGGCAGGCTTTTTTACTAGGGTTTCCTCAAACAAGCATTATTCACCTAAAAGTTATTAAGAACTGTTCACTGCTAACATAGGCACACAATAAATAGGGCACTGTGCCCCCTTAACACTTCCTCAAAAAATTTAGATATTCTAAAAATTCTGACAGAATCTGTAGAAATAAGGGTAAAATAATTCGAAAAAGGCTCAGAGATTTTTCCAAAAAACTGTGTGCCAGCCAAATCAAATGTTCTCATTCTCTTATAGACTGCAAATATTCATTCTTGCACAAAGAGTTACACTTACTCCCAAGCACAGTTTACCTTACAACATATCTACGAAAATCAGACTAAGGAGTGAGCACAATTCTTTGTAGGACAGGGCCCTGGTCACTCATTTCAATATGTGCACTGAAATCTTACTACAAATCACTTTACCATCAAATCATTTTCTAACAAAATTTGATGACCACAATAACAGATAATTACAAATTTCTTTGTAAACCTTTTCATGAACTTTCATATCCATTTTAGAACTTGAATTTGGAAATGTTAGACAAAACAGTTGAAACATTTTTACGTACGAATGTTGTTATTTGCTTTTTATGCCAACATGTCCTGTAACTTACATGTAACAAGGCTTTTCTACTTTAAGAACTTTTAGCAGGCAATGGTCACTAGAAAGTCAGTTTTCTAGATTGAGTGTGTGAACATTTTCATGTACCACTCTAAAATGGGGGAAGAACTGTTTCTACTCAAAGCAAAACATATGCTTATTTTCACATTGTCACAATTTACGTGCAAACAACTGCATTATTTCATGATCAGTGTGAGACTCATGACAAAAATTTTCCCAGGATCACCTGTTAGCATCTGGACCTTAAGCCCTGCTAACCATCTTTACTTACCCTGATATTCGCTAGTACACCTGCAGGTAAAAGAATTAATCCCATCCACACAGGTGCCACCATTTAGACAGTTGTTGGGTTGGCAATCATCAATGTTAACTTCGCAAAAGTCACCGAAAAAACCTACAACAGAGAGAAAAATTTGGTTTCACAAATACCTCAAAATGTGACATTTTCTTAGATTACTTAGCCTCCTCAAAAGGGACAGCTGAGTAGCACTACATTACCTTGAGATAATGTCAAAAGATGAGCATACCAGCAGATCATGGTCATAACAATGCACTCCATAAACATAACCACAACTCAGCTTTTTATCAAAACCATGAGCTCTTACCAACAAGCATACAACACAAGCTGCAGCTCTAAAATGGGAGAATTATTTCTACTCATAGCAAAACATATGCTTATTTTCAGGCAAACTTATACAACACTTTTGCATTCAAAATTACTCAGTCAGACTCTCCACTGGAAAGCAGTCCTCCATGCTCATGTTTTAGTAAGCTTACCCTTAAAATCTGCAAGTAAATGGTGAACTATCTTGACAATGACAATGTGTAACAGTTCCATATGCCCCACTGAGAAATGTGCAGGAAAAGAACATTGCTAACATGGCTTACTTCACCACACAAATGTAAGCATAAAAGAGTGGACAGTTGGATAATTCACTTATGGTTTTAATAACTTGTTAACTGCTCTTGCAGTGTGCCCACAACTGTGATAAATCCATTGTGGTGTAACATTTTCACTTAACATGTGCATCATCCCATAAGAACAAAGCGGGCAAAGCAAGCTTGAAGGGCAATTCCCATCATCCCAGACTCTTCCAGTCCTCCCAACTATGCAATGTGTAGCTCCTCCCATACCTGTATGAAGCGCCTCCTTGTGCAGACACAAACCTATTTTATTGCTTCAAGGCCATGTCCTGGTGAGCATAAAAGGACTATAATGTGTAATCCAAACACTCTCTCTGCATGGTGTGGAAAGTGAACTACTCAGAAAATTTGGAATTTTCAAACTTTGATGTCAATCAAAGAGCAGTCACCAACCAAGAATATTGACACCCCCACACTGAAAATATACTTTGGGGTAACGAGTGCCTGTCTTAAAATGAATGCTCAAGTCCAGAGGTAAAAAGTATGACTGCAAAAAGCATTAAATCCACAAAAGTTGCCTGGTTTGGGAGTCTATGAGCTGTGATACTTGCATCAATGTATTTCCCTAATTGCCTGCAATTCCCGAGGCAGACTTCCTATCACAGAGGGCACACCTGTCCTATCCCACAAGGCTTCTATCCAGCTAGTGTGAGGGAGTCAAGGGAGGAGTGCCATGGAATATTCCCACCTTAAGTTCAATACAATAACATACAACCGCCCCCCCCACCTTCAGGGTGGGTGTATTCACCAGCGACTATACTTACACCTTGCTACATATAATTTGCATAAATCTCGCATGCTGCGAGCAGCCAGGACTAGTTTTGACACTGCGCCCCCAGTGTCTGCCATTTTGGCTGACAACTCATTTTCCTTTGGCTGCAAAGCCTTTGCCTCAGATGTTTCTGGGTCTACTAAGTCTAAGGGATAAGTTTATGTCTGCGACATAAACTATAATGGACCATGCCTAACTTAAGACTACTGTTGGACCGATGCTTGGTATTCCATATTGGTATTGGCCAATGTTTCTCACTTTCTCTTGTATCCGTATCTGTAGAATTTAAATGCCAAACTTACTCAAGTGACATTTCTCAGTTGCTGGTACAGTAGGTGGGGACTACATGTGTAAATACGAGGTAAGAGAGGGGCGATGTAGATTACACTTTTCTGTTTGTAGAGCTTTCATATTGATAAGTTATAACCTAGGGTTGATGCCAGTTTCGAGAAGGGCAAAACCAAAACGGCTTCTAGTAGGTTTTAATGGTGAAGGGCATCACAGCAAATAAAAGGGCATGACAACAAAAATAAATATTAGGGAAGGGCACAGCGGCATTTTGTATCAGAACTGCTGGAATTTTTTTTTTTGCAAGCATGCAAAGAAACATTTTAGCACAAAATTTGTCACCCGGCGAGAGAAACTCACATACACATTTTTGTCAACCCTCTGTTTTGGTGGTAAGGTCTGCATGAGCTGAACCAGTTTGTTGATATCCTCTCCACATGGGCAGTTCCTACTTTTATTAAGGGTATTTTTGTACTGATATTGCCTTCCAGCTCAAAACTGAACACTGGAACTTGAAAAAGACTAAGAGCAAGTCTGACTGCTGTTATCTTGCAAACAATGTCAATGGGCCTTAAGTGTGTGTTTTTGCTCCCTTAAAATGCTCACTTACTCACTGTGTAACAGGATGGAAGGTTCTATGCTGCCACAAAGGACAGATCAGGAATGTTCTCACCAGTATTTATGTTTGCCGTTAGACAGAAGACACAAGCTTGTGCACTCATATGTCTGAGATATGACTAACTGCCACATCCAGAAAAATCGAAACACAAAGGAAGATTTGAACAAAAAATGTTAGATTACTTTGTTAAAGTAACTTTGTCTTAGAGGCTACTAGGGATAGACAGCACTGAAAGGAGGGGCACCAAAATGAAAAGGGCATAACAGCAACTTTTGCCCTTGCATGGGTTTTTTTTTTTTCAGATTCACCTCAGCAACACTGAGGGCAAGACAGCTTTTTGCAGTCAGTGCTGTTTTGTCATGCTTTGACAACCACTTTTTTTATTCACTTTTTTTTTTTATTTCTAAACACAATTTTGCACACTTTGTCCAACATAGGTTTCATTTCATTCAATTCAAAGCTGCATGTTTTTGTGTACCATGGTCCATGACTATGTCAAAGGTCAATCAGCCTGCATAAATTTGACTTTTTCATCTCATCTGGATATCAATCTAGCACCTTGGGTCAAAGAAGCAAGGACTTGGCAACCCCCCCCCCCCCATAAAATTCCCAACTAGAAGATTTCTGCATAGACAACTACCCTTCAGAAAATTAGACGGACAAAAACAAACCATGATAATTGCTTCCACCAACTTCATGGTAACTCCGACCTCCCCTGCCCCCTCCCCACTACAAAGGTCAGAATTGTATGGTAGGTAGGAATTGTCATCAGGGAACCCACATGACAGGGAAACACAGAATGTGTTACTGCTTTGTTTTATTGTGATGATTTTGTCAGTACCTTCTTCCTACATTCTCATTATCTTTCAGGGCATTCATACTTCATGGGACCATGGAAGTACTACCTCCGAGGTAGTATTTCAATGATGAGATACAGCAGTATCCCTTGTCATGATTGCCATGAGCCCTCCATTCTTGATTAAGAAAAATGATTACCAACTGGAGTCAAGTGTTTACGACGAAAATTTACAGAATGACTCAAAACTGTTCAGAAGTATGTGTACTGTAAAGAAAATTCACCTTCACTGCAATCACATTCATGGTAAAAACCACCAGTCACTTTACAACTGCCACCATTTAGACATGGATCAGGATTGCAAGGTACAAATGTCTGCTCACAACGTTCCCCAACATATTCTCGGGGACAATCACAGGAGAATGAACCTGCAAGGTTTTGACATGATGCACCATGCTCACAATGCTGTTCATTTTCTGCGCATTCATCGATGTCTGTCTCACAACGGGTTCCTCGAAAACCTGTCAAAGATAAAATGTTACATGGTGTTACTTGATGTTTTCCTTGCTATGTTACAAAACAATTCTAAGATCAAAAGCAAAACTTATAAAACTGTTTCTCTATACCTACTTTTATCAACATCAGTATGTCTAACTGATTCAGTTCCATATTCTGGATTCATGGTAGATGCTTCCTTGCATAAGAACAAGATTAATTACAAGATGAAGAAAAATCTAAACACAAGTCACGGACGACATTCTGATGTTGAGAATGCCTTAATAATCGAAATAAATTGCAACCAACACTGTTTTATAATCATGCAAACAAATAAAATGGATACACCCACTTATCAGTATGCCCTTGAAGAGACACATTTACTTGAACATGATACACCAGGACTGAAGTAGAATAACTTTATACATTAATAGCCCCACAATACAGTGGCCATACTGCTGAACAATTACTATGTCAGAACCAGCACATCCACTGAAAGGATGAAATGTTTACTCTTTGCTCTGTTAATAAGTTTCTAGTAAAAAGCGTCCATTTTAACTGTTTAACAATTGAAAATGGTAAAATAACTCAATTTTCAACTGTGGGTAAGGATGACTCTTAATCTTATTTACATGAAGTGAAAAAGTCCTTGCTTTAGAGGAAGGGGTTTATAGGACATGTAAATTACCGTCTCACCTTCAGTGCACTCGCATGAATAGTCAGTTAATGAGGAGATACATGTGGCATCATTCAAGCATGGGTCACTGCTACAATGGTCAATATCTGAACAGTTGACACCTGCAAAAAAAAAAAAAAAACAAAACATAAATACCAACAATTTTTTTAAAATTTTAGAAAGTCTACAGTTTTACTGCAGTGGTCACATAAACCAGCACCACAATTTAGATGTGTGAGCCTCCACCTAGACATATTTTGTTGCAAAACCTGGAAAGCTCTTACACTTTACTTTTGGTAATCCATTTAACATCCTTCAACTTGTAATGAGCTTGTGTAGGTCAGCAGAACGGAGGTCAAAATACATGGGGGAATGGACAAACACCCCCCACTCCCAACAGCAGCCAATGTTTCCCTCAGCAGACATGCAAGGGGGATAAAAAATATTATGAAAATCACCCTCTTCCCCTACTAAATAATTGCCAAGAAAATAAAAGCTCCTGTGGGCCCTGCAAACATAGTAAAGGATGTTTCCACAACACTTAAAAAGTGCCCCTCTAAAAAAAAAAAAAATATCAGAATTTGTAGCTGGCAGCAAAAGGACCCCTACCCATACAGCTCCCCTCCCCAACCATTTTATTTTACACCTATGCCTAACACTATCTCTCTATCTCTTCACTGAGAAACAAGAATTCTTCATCCACACTTTCTGATGATGGCGTGACTTCAGAATGTTGTCACGGCCACAGCCAAACACTTGAAAAAATGCCACCTCCTGGTTTAACTTTAGGTTTATTCCCTACTAGTGTTCTGATAGGAAAGGGTATACTACTCTTCTTATGACAAAGGGCTTCGACCTGTCCAGCAGTCCCCAGTGAGAGAAGCAGCTAAATAAATGTACATCAGATTTGCTTCAACAACGGTCACCTTCAAATGCTTGTAAAGTGTACCTCAAGTCTGAAATTTCAAAAATATATGTTACAAAGCTTGAAAAATAAATTTAAATGGTCTTCCTCCCATCTTCAAAGGATATTTCTGAGCTGACATATAAAATGTTGCAGTTATTTCTCTTGTTTGAAAATGGTAGATTGCACAATAATTTGTGATATCATTCTTGTGCTACTCAAATTACAGTCTTTGTTTTTCTTTATCTTTCTGAAAGCCACTGCAACTTGTGCTAAAGAGTGATCAGTTTGTTACTCTTACAGGTTGGCTTGGCTATGTATGCCCTCTCTGTACATGATATGAAAGAAAATAGGAAACTTTAAAGGTCATATAAACATTTTAATTTCAAAAGGAAACAAAAGCAGGTAATGTGAGCTGTACAAGGAGGACATCAAAAATGATTGCACAATTATTATTATTATTTCAAATAAAGTGAACAAGTTTCAGCATTTTATATCTCAGCAACAGAACAAGTTATGACAATGAGGAGTAGGACAGGAATGATTTGTTTTCCAACCTCTAAAATACATATTTTTGTAATTCAAGACTTAGGCACACTTAAATTAAAATGTGGAGTGTACCCACAGTCTAATACTGCACAGAAATGTACTACAGAGTTCAGAAAATTGGTCTTATTGGTCAAACATTCATCCTCGTAGCTCATTTAGTTGATGAGATACAAATTTATTTACCTCGTTATAAATTTATTCTGAGTTGCAAATTTATTCGGTTTGTGTGAAACAGTCCACTGCACAATAATTTGCAATATTCTCTTTAAACAACTCATATCTGCATATTGTTTACTAAAGTTTGAAACAAAACAGTTTTTATCACCTTGAAAAAAGTCTTATCTGGCAGACCATGTTGTGAGGAAAGGGTTTGTATAGCCAACTTAATACATACAAAAAAAGAAAATCCTTACTTTTTGATACAAGGTGCAACAGTGATAGAAATACAGGAAGAAAAAAAAATAATTTGAGCAGAAAAAGAGTAACAACCAGCATCACAAATATTGATGTGCAATGGTCCATTTTCAACTGAGTGTGTAACCTTCTACATCTGACATCACAGCACAGGAATGAACTCTAAAGATGGGAGTTTGACTGAGATTTATTTTTCAACCCTTACAACATATTTTCATAATTTCTGGCATTAAAAATGACATTAATTACACTAAAGTTGTCCAGAAGTGAACACTCCCAAAGAGTGCTGCTTGTTTTAAAATCTATTGACAACATATTCAGTCAAACAACCATTTCAGTATTTCAGGTCATTTGTGTAAGTGCCAACGAAACCAACCTTCGTACTTTGTTGCACCTTGATCTACAGCAAGGTTTTGTACAAGCTGACCCCACCCACCGACCATGCATACACTGTAAGCTTCCTGAACTGAAATCCTGGCTGAAGGCCCTGCCAAGGTAGACCCTGTATCACCACAAAATCATTTCAGGGTAATAAAATTTTCAATAATACTGCACAAGCGCCAAAAAGTACACGTAAAGTACAAGCACCCTCCAAAGCGGCAATGGCAACTTCCTCTATAAATTAACATGCTCAAAAGTCAGACCACGGTCTCATCAATGGACTTCCCTCTATACAATATAACACATATGCACTGCACGCACACTATAAAATAAATACTGCAATGAAGGTGTTTGACAGAATCCAAGTTGATCTGCTGTTTTAGCTAAACCTTTTAAACTCTATGTAAAAGGAAATGTCAAAGGGCAGTGCTATGAAAACCATGAGTCAGGAAGGAGAATGTGCTAAATTTTAATGATATTTTAAATATTTAATGATATTTTAATTTTTAATGTTAACCACTTTGTCTCTTCCAGAGTCAACCTCCCTTGTACAAAAAAAGGACTGAACATTTAAAAGTCTCAACGTGACCATTACCTTATTGTTCCTCTGTGATGAGATAGTCTGTTTATACGTTAAAGGGATGGGATCCTTCAAACAATTCCTCAATATTTTTTATAAATCCTGTTGTTTCTTTCATAAAATTACTTTGACTGGCCAGATTTTGTGATGAAATAACCCCAAAGTGAGGGTGTTAGACAAATAAAGCAACAACAAAGATTCACTAAATGAGAGTAAACACAACTTGCTTACACAAGTCACAAATGGAAAAGGACAATTAAGGGCAATTAAGGACACAGCCCCTCCCCCCCCCCCCGGGTAGGGCATCCAACAGCACTATTAATTTCTACCAAATGGCAATTTCATGCATTTACTGATATGTAAACAGGAAGTATGGGGAAGATAAAAATAGATTACTTGAACTAAGACCGCTATAGCATCTTTCTTTCAACAAAAGTTGATACCTACATATGCTCAACCCTTTAAAAAATACTTCAAAAAGATAATCCACTTCTCCTTTTCAGAGGGTTATTTCAGCCATTTTTTTCTAACCTGAGCTTCATAGTCCTAGTATTGTGACAAACTGGGTGGAGAGAATAGAAGACCTGCATTTCCTTACCTCTGAAACCAGTGGCACATTCACATCTATAATTATCGAGGGATACCTCCAAGTGACATATTCCATCATTCTCACAGGGGTTCTCTCGACAGGCATGCACTGGAGCCTCCACTTCACACGAGGCACTCGTGTAACCTAATTAAAAGAGTATAACACAAGCTAAAAAGCACTTTGGAATTATCTCTTTAATACCATGGAGGGAAAAGCAATAACAAACACATTTTTATGCTGACCTCCTTCTATATCTACCCCACCCAAGAAAATCCACCCAATTCACCCCCACACCACCCCAGGGCAAATGATGGTAAATCTTTTCTCTGACATGGGCAATGCGGTAACCCTACAACCAATGTGCTCAACACTCAGAATATCTTAAAGCACACTTTGAAATGATGAATGGACTGGTAAGAATCCAAACTGGTAAGACAAAAAGTTCCTGGTGCTTTCATCAGAGGAAGCTTAGAACACACTAACATGGTGAAGGCAAAAATAGAGGAAGAGCTATGACAAACAGTGCCCTCTACTGGTAGGGGTTATCGTAGTGCTATTTGTGTCAGAAGGTTATTGCAGGCAATAATGCAGGGGTTTCCCTTAACTTTATTCTTCACTCGCCAGCCAGACTAGTGATCCAAAATTCTGGGTAGTCCGCGAGCTATTTTCACTAGCCCACCTATTTTCATATTCAAAAAGTGAAATAAAAGCTTGTTTTATTCAATACTTCCTTATGAAGATGTTATCCTTTGATGCGTGTTTATTGACTCCATTCAACTTGAGGCAATCACCTGGTGGCTCCTATTCTTAGTAAATTCTAACTATGTAGAAATAAATTCACAGCACATAAACTTGTAATCTAAATGAAGGTACTTTTATAACTGTGAGATAACAAAAAAAATAAAAACTGCTTGGATGGTTTGAAAGACAATTAACAAGTTACGGACTGTAGACAGGAGGTAGTCAAATTTTTTAACTCGCCAACCGAATTACGAAGAGGAGGGTTTTCACTCACCCACCGAGTGTTTTCAGCCGCAAATGGCCAACATGCAAGTGCTCATTTCGAACCCTGTAATGGTTTGCATATGTAAATAGGAGGTAATGAGTGCCGCTGGGGAATTACATATGTAAATAGGAGGTGATGAGGAGCGAGATAGACTGAACTTACCAAGTACACATTGACAGATGAAAGAGGGCTCACTATCCTCGCTCATTGTTGGCGTGCAGGTTCCTCCATTGTAGCATTTTGGTGTAGAGCATGGGTTGATATGTTCACAGTAATCCCCGATGTATTCATTAAAACAACTGAAAATGATAATCAAACAAAAAGATTAAATATAGATGCAAGAAGGGGACAAAAATTTCTGTGGGGAAATTTTCAAAAAAATTTTTCATGAAAACAATTGTCCTTTGTAGCTCAATATAGACATGTATGTACTGACACATACCTGTTTCAGGTTTGGTCTTGGTTTGATATGCGTAGTAACCCACTAACGCACAATCCACTTACATGCTCTACGAGTACACAGGAAACACACCTACTGTTCATGCTCTACGAGTACACAGGACACACACCTACTGTTCATGCTCTACGAGTACACAGGACACACACCTATTGTTCATACAGGAACCCCATGCTGAAAAAACCATATTATAATAACAAGCTTCTCTCAGAATGCAATGATGCCTAATGCAACACAAAGCCAAACTACTTGTGCTACAAAAATTATGGATACAAGCATTGGAAAAACTTCTTATATTGTACCATTCTCATTCCCAACCCCAAAACCAAAGATTTCATTTGGCACTTTGAGGACAGACTCAAGAGGACTGAGCCACAAAGGGCACTCTGGGCTAGTAGACTGAATCCTAGTGAAAGGGCAGGGGTTGCAGTAGTAGTGTGAGCGACAAGGAAGAAGGTGTAAAACACAGGCATCTTTAGATTAAAATACCACATTTACCAGTGGCTCGATTCTGATATCAGGGATCAATGCCAAAATGATCAAGGTCCATGGTTCTCGACCTCCGTTCCATCTATAGCCAGTGTTTGCCTACTAACCTCACAGAGGAGTATAAGAACACTAGACGATACAACAAAATTTGAGCACGTGTTTGGCAGCCTGTGTTACAAAGTTTAAGGTAAATGTAGATGAAGGATTATGACTAATCCTTTTCACAGCAATCTCCACTACAGCTCAGAAATACTGCATCAATCCTAGCTTAAAGGGAAATATTGCATTTGTTTAACAGAAAATTTTCATATTTTTTAAACCTATTTTAACAGATACAGAGTGATAGACAATTCAAAAAATGACATACCAGTATCTTTCTTTTCAAGAAATAAGGCTCGCACGGGAAGAAATAAGGTTTATTTGTTGAAAAAAGTAATTTGTTCAGCCAAATTTTCAAAAATTCAAATGATGCAATGTCTGATACTCTTGTAATGCATACTATTTTGAGGAGATAAAG
Source organism: Holothuria glaberrima (assembly GCA_009936505.3). NCBI lineage: Eukaryota > Metazoa > Echinodermata > Holothuroidea > Aspidochirotida > Holothuriidae > Holothuria > Holothuria glaberrima. The sequence goes on along the minus strand of WURT03080256.1, from coordinate 15,101 downwards.
CTATTGCTAGAGTTAAGAGGTGAGACTGAATGGTTTAATAATGACTTCAGGTATTTTCTTTCTATGCCATTTGATGCCATTTTGGTGCATTTTAAATGAAATATTTCCATTTAAGGAACTGAAATTGCAGCATTCAACCCATGGGGAGTTCGTACTTAAGACGAAGTATGGATTACAGATGTAACTCATTTGTGTTAACACTATGTATAATGCATACTATAGATATCCCTAACAAAGGGAGGTAATGAGTGGTAAAGTAGATTAATTTGTCAAAGAATCCTATACTATATATAGTCTTGAGCACTCAAAAATCTGAATTTTGATTTAGGTTAATAAACCTCAGTCAAATGGACATGTACGCCTATAAAATGTGTCATGATGAATATCTACTTCCTCTTCTAAATGTCCTGAAAAAAAGCATAATAATCAATACTCATTACATAAACAAGAAGACAAACATACATATGTTATATTTTCAAGGTGGATAGACCAGTTACTTATAACCTGACATGTCATAACATGAAGACAATGTTGTCTTTCTGTTTCCTTCCTTAAGCAATATTTATATCAAAGCAAAGTTAGAACTTTTAATTAAAGGAATAATTTGATGGTCCCTAGATAAAACTTTTCAAAACTCATTTTGCTAACCACTATGATAAGAATTTCAAGAGTGACAAAATACAGACAGGAAGCAAGGCTATACTAAAACAGCAATCTGTAATTCTATGTCCTCTCTTCAAATTTTGACAAACTATTGATCAAATTCAGCAGACATCTTTTTAAAGTTACAAAAAAAAAAAAGATTGTATTCACAAAATGTAGGTTTTTATTGTGCAAAAGTATTTGCCCTGGGGGTGACTTACTGTTAACTTGAAGAGGGAAGTAGTAGGCACCTGCCCCGTGTCTAGCACACAATACAGCCTGTAATTATGAACTGTAACCAAGAACCATCAAACGGTCCTTTCAAGTGTAACCCCTTGGTTGGGCTGCTTCCCTTCCAGTACAATATGAATTCCCTGTGTGCCACTACCACACAATGAGTGAGATTTAATTTGAGAGTATCTGTTTTCCTCCTTCTAGGGTTCCACTACTGTCTGCACTAGAAGTAAGAATCATTAACCTGACAGAGAGACAGGTCTATCAAACTACCCCACAGCCATCTTATTTTCAAAAGTCATACTTTTTCATTACATTGGAACAGTTTAATTAGTATTTACTGTACTTTCACAATCCAATCGCTAAACCTGTCCATGTAGGTTTCCTTTTCTTCCTCTTGTTTGAACATTAATGTTGGTAGCAAGCATGTGAACCCCCTTTTCACAACCTCTGAGACAAACTGTACTCAACAAAGAATGTTGGCACACTTGGATTCATTCAACTCTGTGAGCTGAGGATGGACTTAAGCTCCTTGAAAGGGCAACAGGGCCCATTCTTTTGGACCCATTGATAAGCTGGTCAATTAAACCTCTGTCCCCATTGAGCACAACAGAAGCTATCACTTAAGTCATGGAAAGTCGAACAGATGGCATATATCGACCTCATAGTGAGAATTACAAGAGATTCCTCTTTCTTTTTTGTTTAAAATCAATGATATAAATGCAGGAAGTTGTTTGCATACAGGTGGTTTAAGTATGTGAAACTTGAAGAAGGGATTCAATGTTTAATAAATCTTTCAACTAGTTGAACAGTTAACTGCAAATCAACATATTGTGTTCATCTGTTTCTAACCAACTCCTAGAAAGAGCAAAAAATCTCCCCTACGGTTGGTTATCAACATCCCTCAACCATGGATCTCAAAACAAATTAAGAAACTTGGCAGAAAGAAAAGAAAGTTGTACTTGAAAGCTAAGCAACTAGGTACTATTGGGAACCATCCAAATCAGCCAGTATACTATGTAAGAGGGAGATTTGTAAGGCTCATAAGGCATTTATATACATGCTAAGGACTAAAATCATAATCTGAAGAAATTTTGGAGATTTATTAGCTCTCAAAAAGGACACCAAATGTGACATCTTTCTCCTTGTCTGACACCTTATTTACTAGTGCTACTGAGATCACCTAAAATTTCTTGCACTTAATTGCTTCCCATGGATCCCAACTGCACAAAAGGATATTTCAATTTGGCCTTATCTTATGACTCAAGAACTTCTATCATTTTTTCAAGTTTTACTGTGGATGAGGTCAATAATATCTCACTGTGGTTGAACATAGGTAAATCCGCTAGTCCAGGTGAACTTTCCAATTTTCTTGGAGGGAGAATGCAGTATTTATTTTGGATGAGAGCTCAATGCCCAAACTGATTTCAACTTAAATACAATGATTCCCACACAAAAGGAGAACTTCACTTGGTAGTTGTACAGCAAGAGTGATCGTGATTGTTTTAGCAGGCAAAATACCTATTGATTTTTCACTAAGCTGGTTTTACAAATAACAAGCTGATACTACCAACTACGGCAATCAATTTAACACATGGAAGGATTTTGCTCTGTGCCAAAAATCAAGTTTTCTTAAAAATATGTACCATGTGTTGATATTCCCAGTAATTTCATTGATTATAACTCTCTTTTTTACCTACCTGAAGAATAGGGACAGAAACTCCAACCTTTTCGATACAGAACATCGACCCAGCCGAAAACGATTGCCTGCATGCTAATGTGGTGGCGTTTACTATTTTGCCACAAGTGACTAGCTTTTTTGTTACCTTTTGTCATAAAAAGGTTACACCTCTCAAGGCTACTAATTGCGTGCTTCTGTCCGTGAGTTGTGACAGAAAACTGCAACAGCACTCAGCAGATTTTAACACAAAGGAAAAAGTAAACTACAGAGTCACCAGTTGGTATATTGATACAACTACAAAACAACAGTGTGTACAGAGAGTCACCAAGTGGTACACTGGGCATAGCAGCCTATCACCTATTGAGTTTGTACAAACACACTATTGCATGCTGGTGAAGCACATACTATACTGTGTACCAACAGACCAAAGATTAAAATATGCATCTTTGTGAACATAAGGCAGATTTCCACTGATACTAAAAGGCTATACAATCCTAGATTCATAAACAAATGAATCAAAATAACATAAAACTGTTTAAACTTTATTTCCTGAGCAAGTGAACCACAAGACTCTTGGAACAGAACCCCTGACAGTCCCCAATGCTTTTTAAGTCTACTTGTCCTGGGGTAGCCAGTGCTACATTACCAATTATTGGAGGTAATAAGGAAGGAATGTGCTGAAAAAAATGAAACATGACCCAAGTTTCGTTCATGCACAGTCCAGTTTGCATAAGCCTAACATGTATGTTGAAAGTACAGTTCATAAAATTATATTCAAATTTGATACAATGATAAGACACAAAATAAATGAAATTTTAAACAACTGATTTTACTATGTGCACTCACTGCACAGGGCCAAAGCATGGACCTTCATCATCCAAGTTCTTTCTTTCCACCTATGATTAATTGCCCAAAGTGCCTCAAAATCTTTTAATTAGTACAAGCTACCCTTCATAAACTTAGCTTTTCATCTCATTTTCAAATTTCTATATCACTAACTAGTGACTACTATTAACATTTTCAACTTCGAGGTTACCATCATATTTATAGCATTAGTATGGTAGTTCCTTCTTTAGCACTTTTAAGCACATGAGATTGCAAAATAAAAAGGCAAATGCAAACAGGTGGCTGACACACTTCACATTTTCCAGATTTTTGCATCTATTGGTAAGACAATTAACTAATTTCCTGCAACATCTACACAACCCTAAAAGCAATAGCAACCCAGTAACAAGCCAGAGACTAATTAGATTCAAATATTGAAGGTTCAAAAGTTAAAATCGGTTGAGTGCTTCATATGATAGGCACAGGAAAGTAGCTTGCATATTTTCATTTAGTCACATTTACTCTTCAGGGAAGATTAACATATACAAAAATCATTTTCATTTAAACTACCAGAATGGTAAACCTGGTTTTGAAAACTATCTAGGACAATGGTTATCTGAAATTCTACACAAAGTAAACGTCTTCAGTTGGTGTGACAAATATCTGAAGCATTTTAACATCTTTATGTTCATAGAAACAAGGGCTTGCTTTAACACCTATGTCAATAGAGCAATTGATCCAAGTCAATAGTTTTACAGGTTTTCTCTAATCACTATGTTGAACAGATCCCAGGAACATGATGAAACTGTATAGGAATACCCACCCATTCACTTGGCACCCACACAGAGATAAACTAAATGATTAACAAATGATTGTTTACAAACATGCTGACACTGGAGACTTATGAGGTTTAGGATAAGAGATGAAACGAAACCATCTTTACATAAACAGATAAAACAGGAAATAAAGAGCTTGTTCTGTTCTAATCACCCTCTCCTGACAAGCAATGCTTCAGGTAAGAAAAGTAGCTACATGGTAAAAGCTCATATGACAAAAGAGTGTACATCTTGGGAGTAAACTTTCAAGCAACTTCAGAGGCTGCATGTAATTAAATTGAGCCTAGATCATGTATGAAAGATGAGTGAGGGTGCTTGCATAGCTGGTCACAGCCCCTCCATATCACTTAAAAGCTTTTCAATTTTTTAGTCATGACAACAAAGGGTAAATTACTCACTGATACTCTGCTGATAAAAAAGGTGGAGGTAGAGGGGCAAATTTGAGGCTCCAACAGTATCAGTTAGTCCCATTCTACCTTTGACTCAGTACATGAGGTCCAGTAGATTCTACAGTTTTCTTACCTAGATTCTAACTGATGGTTATCTTAACATAGTAAGCATTCTGAGATTTCATTGATGTAAATATGATTTGACATGTGCAGCAGAGACCCATCTGGTCACCTTTATTGGAAGCATATTTTGTAACCCTTCTAACTTTCTTCCTTATTCTACAATTAAACAAAATCTTCCTTAACCTTCAACCACTGTAAAACCAGTCTGTAACTAATACCAGCCTTCTAACCCACCCAACCCCCATGGCTTGAGATTCAGCACCATGCTGTGGAATATATTCACAAAGAGTCTCTAATGTATCAAAAGGCTCTCACACATGTACAGTAACAGACACACTGACAGTTTGTGTCACCTAACAGTTACATATGCACAACCCTGGAAAAAGCAAAGGAGAATTGTGTCCTACAGTACTGTTCCTTCTTGTTAATATTGTCCTGTCCCATTTTCTTTTTTCTAAAAGAGAGCTTCCAAGTGCCTCCTAATTTTTTTCAGCAAAGCCTTGAATAAATGGCAATTAATTCAGCTAAATTGCTCATTCAGAGGATAGGATGAAAAGTCTCAGTGAAGTAAACAACTTTTGCAACAATAAGAGACCCCTAGCAAACATTTGGGTGAATGTTCACCATGCTGTAATTATGTCTACAGCAAAGACAGAGACACAAGGCAACTTATGCAACATAATTCATGAAAAGCCATGGTGGCTGAATAGCTGGTATTCAAACTTTAGAGAAGGAGCCAATTCACAACTAGGTGCCCAATTTACCTCACAATGTACACTAGCCACAACATTTTTGACAACTTGAAAAGGGATTTCAGCATCAACCATCCTGATCTTTTCTCTGAGACTTAAAACAGTATTGTCGTTGTTTGGGAATCTACGAGCCCCGATACTGACCTCCTATTTACACATGTAATCCCCACCTAGTAGATTATAACTACCTGAGTCGAGTCCTCACAGACTTATCAGTCATTTCTCATTAAAGATAAAAAATTATACTATACTGTTAGTTACTGCATTACCCTAGAAGAGGTTTTATGTTGAACTTTCGCTTTTCACACCAGGCACAATGAACCGCAAACCCAAATCAGTTGGCATGCTCTGTACTTGCATCTTATCTAAACCCTCACTCCATCCCCACCCACCCCACCCCCAATCCTACCCTCCTCACTTATGTTACATATAGGTTACTCTTAGTTTGTGACAATAACCCCTGCATTATAAACCAGAAAAACTTTCAAATTAAAACCCACAGCACCACAATTTGTTTCCTAAATGAAATTTTCATCATCTATGGTAAGGCGTAAACAATGGAAGGTCAACATAACAGGTTCAAATTTAAATAAACAATGCAGAACCTGTTTAAAAGTTGGTGTTTCCTTTTCCTGAGTGAATTGTACACATGTTAATATCACTTGGAGGTACAGGTTTCCCTTTTAATTCTGTAGTACCACATATGACCTACAGTATGGTGTCTTATGGTCCAACTCATAATTCCATATACATTTACCCTTTCAATATGAACACAGGAACTATGAATTCTCTCCATTTCACTCCCTGACCCCTTTCATTTTTTTCATTCTCTATATATGCTAAATACTCAACAGTACATAGTAACACTAGTAAAAAGGCTAGCTATCCTGTTCCCATAAAGATTACCTCAGGTGTACATGCATTTACACTTTAAAAATTTCAACAATGGAACAAGGAACCAACTGATAGCACTGCATGTTGCGTGGCCAAACATATGATTAACAGCCAAAGGGAGCCCAACTTTATGCAAGTATTCCTGTTGAAGTACCAAGGGGTAAAATTTTTTATGAAATTGTAAATTCAATTTAACAGATCCATAGTCCACTTCACAAAAGAAGAGCAGCTACAGTTACATGTTTGTGAGTGTAACATGCATTTTTCTTATTAATTATTTTACTAAGTAGTACAGTCTTGCTACTGAGACTATCTTGAAGGCATAGAACTGTACTGTACAAAGCAGCACAGAAACTTTCAGGCATACCACAGTTACTATACAAAACAAAAGTATCCTCTAGGTCAAGTATTCCCCACATCACCTGTGAAAACTAGTTGACACTGGCAGGGCAACTTGAACTCTACAGGAGAATGTAATTCAATGCTTTCAACTCCCCACTGAATGCCAAATATGGCAAGAGAAGGTATAATTGGGGAGAATCCTGGTGATGATCCAGCCTCAAGATGCACTTTCGTGTGATCTTCCAGGGAGAGAAGATCGTTCAACTGCTGGAGTTTTAACCAGAGTACAAAGTTGATTCAGGTCCCAGGAATGTTTCAAAAAAAGTATCAAGAAAACTCATGTCAATAATGAGTTGCAAATTGTTAAAAATTGTCAATTTGATATTGTGTGACATTGTTTATATAGTAGGTATGTCATCAAATTGTGTGTGGAGTAAAAACTTATCTTGAAGGTAAGGGGAAGGAAGTAAAAATCTCTATTTGAATGAATAATATTTTGATACTATACCTCAACCTGTGTTATGTGGCTTTACACATGGGTGGAGTGGCCTTTATATATCCTCCTATTCATACAATACTGCTGTGGGAGTCATCATGGATCAGGAACTTGTGAGTAATGATATTACTTTAAAGGGAAAATGCAGTCCCCACAATTTGAGTTAGTGTACCCCCGTACACTAGTTCAGGAATGGCTCATATCAATCATGCGACAATATTTTTGTCACTTACTTCTTACATTTATGCAGAATAACTCCTTGGTTTACCTTCAATATTCAATGATTTTATCAGGAAACATTACACAAAATACTTCTGAGAGAAATATGCAGAGATATGTAAGATTTAGCAAATTTTTGAAAATAAACTTGGGGCGACTGCCTTCTCCCTTTAAAAGCACATTCTGAGTTTGAAATTTTATGGTTTCAAAGAGTTAGATATACTTCTGTATGAAGTAATGGGAGCTACAACACTACTTGACCAAACATTGCTTGAAATTGAACCTTTTTTTTTTTTTTTTTTTCAGAAAAGCAGTGTACGATAGGAAGTCTGTGACATCAAATCACCAAAACTTCCTGGTTTGTCAAACCACGAACCTCCTATTTGCATAACTTAATTTTGCTTTGAAGTGTTGACTCCTTAGTATGGAACATTTAAGACTGTCTGTGTTCTCTAAACTTTACAAGGTTAACTTCAGTCCAATATCTACCCAGGAAGCTCATGAGACATTATTTTCACAGTAACATCCTCAAAACTCCCTGGTAATGAGGGGCAATGTAGTTTACAAAGATACTGTTGATGGTTAAATAACAAAAATGCAACAAGTCATGAACTCTTGAGGTAAGCCTATGTTTTATAACAAAAGTGTCTTCTGAAAGAAACATCTCTGGTTTTATATAGAATAAAGGCCATAGGGTTTTGAAGATTACAACAGCTCTTCTTTATCACACAAGGCTCCCATCAAGTGTCACCAGAAAATGTCCAACACAAATATTTCTTACTTTAATACCCCAAGAAAGCAATGTGCATATCCAACACTGTGGTGCACATGGAAACCACTGAATGAAAACAGATACTTCTCTGTGTATGGTTAAGCCCCCCAGGCAAAAATTATCACATTCTTTCCACCAGTGGAATAAGACAATGCCTGCACACAGTAAATACACACTACACTAACTTTTTTTCCTGCTTTTAACTTTGCACTTGTATTTCAGAGTTGCCACACTGACATTTAAAGGGGCTCATAGAGTTGACATCGATTAATTTTGTGACAAGCTTCTAATTAGCCTCATTACTCATGTTTCACTTCCTACAGAGTCTGAAAATGTGAGAAATTGTATTGTTTTCATGGAAAGGGATTACATATCATTCCTACATAATGGTAAAAAGTGTCTGGTCAAAAAGTTGTAATAAATGATTTTAATCATTAATTATCCTATCATTGCCATTTTAGTTGTGAGTCAGATATGCAGAATCTCTTAGTTTGATCATTTACCATCAAGATGTGAGTAAATCTCAACAGGTGTGAAAACAATCATGAATTCTGTGAACCAACTCAATAAGCCCCTTTAAAATACAAAAAAAGCTGACTGGCATTTCTCACTTCGGTGTCTGTGTGTAGCATTTTAAAATGAATGCAAAACTGCAGTTTGGCATTTTTATACTTCACATGTGCATAATTTAAGCACTCAAATTCACACTTCAATAACAGCACAGCCTTATTGAATCAACGAACTCGCTTGGTGCTTGTAAAAAGCACAGCATTTTACAACCTATTGATCTTTTATAAAACAATTAAATGTTTTTGGCATTAAATTTGAATTTGCCATTTTGAGACCAAATTAAATGCCCAATTGTCTGGATGCTTAAAGAAAATCAGACAACCTTGCTGTGGTACCCTTCACATCACTATAAGTAGCCCTGAATCAAGAATGTGGACTTGAGTTCCCAGGAAATCTACCACACTTACCTGGTTTCAGAGTCCATTAGCTCGGTTACTCACCTCCGATTTACATGTAATCTCCAAAACTCCCTGGTTTGGGAATCCACGAGCCCTGTTAACACTCACCTACCCGCAATTAGTACCTGGTAAAATTGTGATAGCACAGTAGACATCACCGGTGCCCTCAGAGCTAGGGCGCCCTTCCTCTTCCTGCTTCGCTGCCAAAGTCTGGTGCCAGATTGTTCCCCTTACTGGAACACTTGCGATGAGCAGAGCACTATCACTTGAAACTTTAGCAGATGAAGTAGGAACAGGAAGGGCGCCCTCGCTCCCAGGGCGTCGGTGTCTACTGTGCTATCACAATTTTGCCAGGTACTAATTGCAGGTAGGTGAGGGTTACATAGGTAAACAGAAGGTAAGGAGGGGCGATATAGATTTCTAATTCTAATTACATAGTTGAGGTGATGAGGAACAAAATAGACTTGGAAAATTTTTTCATCTATCCTTCATTCCTCAAGTCTAATGTCATTTTTAAAATGAAATCCTTCGCTGTAGCTTAAAATTATGTCTGAAAGCAGCAAGTACGACGCACAAAGTTTGTGGGATATTGATATCAAGATCATCCTCACACAGCCATAAGTTCATCATATTTCATAACTTTATTTGAAGAATGTTGATTGCAATATCAAATCACAATCAGTGCTAGACCACAAGTGTACCATCCATGAGATGCATACACCACCAGTATGAGCTTGTGAGCTTTCCACTGCAGGACTACCTGACTACCATTATATAAGAGCAGCTGATCAAAGAAACTTCAGTCATGAGAAGGCTCTGGTCATTTCAAAAGATGTTTCATGCAATAAAATGAGAATTAAAGGTTATAATTCTCACAGTAGGACCTAAAGCTATAGATTTAAGTGCCATATTCAGGGATTCCGCCACAAACTCAAAAAAGGGGAGGGGATTTATTACTGCAAAACCCCAAGTCTAAATTGATGCTGCCCTTGGCCAGAGTTACAAGTGGGTTCAGTGGGACACAAGCTTGCTTCAAGGCTCCTATAAGGTGTAATTTAAAGGGTTTAAAGGCCATTTATTAATGTAAGTTCAAACATTGCAGCAAAAGTGTCCTCTTCTTTAGTAAGAAACCAAGGTATTCAAAATTTTTTAATTTAATGGAAATGAAAAGGGGGGATTTTACCCTCCTTCTTCTGGAAAGGAGACAAACCCCCCTCCCCCCCCCTTGATGGAAACCCTGATATTTGATCTGTGGACCATGACATTTTGTCAAGGGTCATTCCTGTGCAATTTTTAGCCAGGGCCAAAGCTAGAGGTTGATTTGAAAACTAACCTCATTTATATACAATCGCAGATTGTGCGGTTAGGGTTGACAAACTTTTCCAGATGATGGGTCTTTTTACACATCTAATGGATGAGTAGTTCAAGTTGGCAAACTTTTACTGAGGCTTATTCCACTAGATGCGACTGTTCCAGGGGTCAAAATAAGCAGTCGAGTACCAGGAGCTTCTTTCTGCCAAAATTAACTCCTGGTCCACGAGCTTTCAGGATGGACCAAGAGCTACTTTTGGTGACCCAAGGGTTACTCTATATTTAAAGGATTTTGTTTTTGATTTGGAATATACCCAGGCAGTAATTTCAATGAGAAAACAGGGTCCGGGCAAGTTTTTCTCAAAGAAATACTGTCTGGGCATTGCTCCTGGCATTATTTTCTTAAAGAAAAATATCAATAATTTCAGCGGGCGTTATTTTTGTGAGAAAATAGCACCCGGGGTACCGTTTTAACTGGGTCTCCAGGCACTTTTTTCTAATCTACAGGTGCAAAAAACGCCTGGGCGCCCGCTACTTCTGAGCCCTGGACTGTTCACATGTTTCATAGATGAGGTAAGTAGGAGTGAACTAAATTTGTCTCATCATCACACACTTCCATTTTTGGTTTTGGTCATTTTCCATTACTGTATCCATGGCTATGCTACCTGAACATATTACCAGAGGTGATTCTTGATGGAGTTGATTTAAATGGTGTAACAGATATGCCCCCAAACTGGCAAATGATATTCAGGCTGATTTGAGTGAGGAAGCTATTCATATCATTAAAAAACTTTTTACTGATTTTACAATAAGTGGATGCCAATAGGTCGTATCTTGAAAATGAAATTATCAAAACAAGGGTTCATTCAATTTGACTCATAGCAAAAATTGAAAGGTAATCTTGATGATGTATGCCTCAAGGGTGAAATGGTCAAATGTGAAATACAACTGAGTACTCATCAACTAGTGCTGATGACCACCTGACTTAAAAGATGCATATCACAACCAACTATGTAGAGTTAGCAGTGTGAAACATTACAAGACCAAACAGGATCTATCAGTACCATACCTCACTAAGGACGTACAATATGTGCTACTCTCATGTCTAGCATAGTGTAGTCACATGATGTTATCACTATGTTCACTGGTTTATCACACTGCACATTACACAATCTACTAATATTGTACACTTATTGTATTTCTTCTTTGGGCTATTCTGTCTCTTTTAATCTTATTCTTACTGGCAGCTGTAGTACTGTTGTACAGCGGATTCATAGATCACTCATTGTGACTGCATCAAATGTATGGAATTAAAATCAAATTAAGAGTTTATTCCAAGTCTAGGAATTTCAGACAGTAGGCTATACAAAAAACTTCTATCACTGGGTCAAGGGATTCAAGGTACAGGAAATTTACGCTGAACAGAAATGAATATCTTTGATATATGACCTATAGTACAAAGTCTACTCTACAAAGTAAAATAAGACATTGGCTGTCCTTAATATGGCAGACACTTTCCATGCATTGCAACTACTGTATCAGATGCAGGGAGAGTACATTTAACCAAACGAAAGTCCAGATCATTACTCATCCTGTAGAGTTGTGTCTGTTCAGAACTACTGACTGAAATATGTAGTATTTTTCTACAACGGATATACAGATCCCACTCATTTGTCTGTTTTGGTTTTCCCCTTTCTACTAAATGTTTCACCATCAAACATCAATCTACCTAAACACAACCTACATTCAAATAGTTTAGGTTAACCTAACAGTCACATATCAAAACATTAAACATATTTCTATGACTATTACTCAAGGTATAGTAAATTCCAATTCCCAACCACAATAATACAAAGCATCTCTTCATACAAAACCAACACAAACCCAACAAACTCACCACCACTTTCACTTTTGGTAAAAAAGACATGAAAACTAAGCAAAAAGTACACTTCCCCTTCCCAATTTTCAAAACTCGAAACTGAATAGAAATAAAAATTTGCCATAAAATTTTATTTAAAATGCCCCTGGAAAACTACTCAAAGCATTAAAAAAAGCCCACAATATGATGCCATTCTTTGCTACAAATATGAATTAATTTTTAATTTTTAAGATTCAAAGGAATAGAAAAAGAAAAGTGCGCCTTAGTTTCAGTACAGGTTTTTCATTTGTAAATGATAGTTTATATGAAGAAATGTTGCCATGGAGCCTTTTTCACATTTAATGTAACCAAAAGGTAGACAAAAATGTGCCTGTGACTGGCCTAAAGAGCTCTGCCCTTGAACCACTGACCTCATTTATCTAATGCTGCTGTCTGACACACGCTACGCCCAGTACCTATACTATACAATATGATGCTGTAAGTATATTCACTTATAGGCCTACTTCCATCTTACTGTGGAAGGTCACAGCTTCATTACCACATAACTTCCTTAATACCTTCCAGGTTTTTCAACTTACAGTAGGACAAATATTCTGTCACCCACACCTTTAATATGTACAGTGGTCACTTATTATTCTCTCAATTTGAGTGTTTTCCAATTTTCAAACTACTAAACTACTGCATGTCACTGGCAGTAGGCTTGGTCAGGTACCCAGCCCTACCTCACAGAGTCACTACCCCTGGCCAGGATTCAAGCAGGGACTGCAATTTCCTTGGAATCGTGACTCCCTGGTAATTTTGAATACTGTCAAAAATATGCACAAATTTTTTTTTTGAGTTTTTATTTTTGTTTTGTAGCTGGTTTAAAAGAAGTATTTTATAAGACAACAGGTTCGCTTGATCTATTCTCTATCCATATCAAGTTTTCTCTTGAGCTGGCCACTGTGTTTTTCAGTCCCTGTAGGATGGGCACCTCAGCCACTATGAAGTCAGTAGTGTAAACCTATGAGGTCTGTACTGTAAAAGCCTACTGGTATTTTACAGCATTGCTCACTGGTAGGGCTTGCAGTCAACAGTTTATTGCTACTGTTCCCGAGTCGGTTGTGACACAACTGTAACAGGCTCCCAAGCCTTACAAACAGGTGTACAAGTAGGAAGTAAGGAGGAGCAAAATTGACCAAAGAAATTGCACAATAATTTCACACACTTTAACCAAAAGTAAGGTTAATTACTTAATTCTAAATGTATAGATGGGTGACAGTTGATCATAATCAAATGGTTGAATACCCTTTTCTATGAAGTAGTGAGCTGCAATGTGACCACTAATTGGTTTTACTGGGAAATATCATTCACAACATTTTACTTTATTACTGCTGGCAGATTAAAGTTGTAAAAGATGCATATTACTCCCATAGTAGTACATTATAGAGGGAGTGGGATGTTTCCTATGTGAACTGATATGCTGGCAAATAGTCATAACTCCAAAAGTACATTCACACTCCCTTTGGGCTAATACACTAATGGGCACCATGTGCAAGCTAAAAGAGCACTAAAATTTCATACAGAAAATGCAAGAAGGTCCTCAACTTACACTGCCGACAGCCAAGTTTTACACTAAAAAGCAGTTTCAATAAGACAAGACTCACATTTGTCTAATATTATATTAATCATGAAGAAGGATCAAGGACTGTACAGAGGCAATAATTTCAAACAGTGACAGCAAACAAAAGTTGTACTTTCACTTTAAAAACATTCAAAAGTTTCAATGTTCCATTTGAAAAATATACAACTTTTCCAGTTACCACATATTAAGGTGGAACTTGCAAACAATAAGCCGTGTATTAAAGGGAAAATGCAGTCACGCCAATCAGAGTATAATATGCCCCATCACTCTAGTTCATGAATGGCCTATGTTGATCATGTGACAATCTTTTTGTTAGTGAATTGAGAGATTCAGGGAGAATTTTTCTTTGCTTTACCTATTGTTTGTAATAGTTATGTTAACAAAATCTTCAGAAGTGCTTGTAATGCAATAGATTTGCAACAGATTGCTGACTTTTCAAAGCAAATTTTGGGGTGACTGCCTATTGCCTTAAAAGGGAGATGGTAGTCGCCCGCAGTTCATTTTCGAAAGTTTGCTCAATCTTACAAATCTCCTCTTATTCTGCTCACAAGTATCTTTCATTATGCTTCTGTATACAAACATTGATTATTTAATATTGAAGGTAAAACAAGGAGTTTTATGCATGAATGTAACAAATGAGTAACAAACATATTGTCATAAGGTTGATAAGAGCCATTCCTGAACAAGGATGATGGGGCACACTCCTACAAATTGGGGGACTGCATTTTCCCTTTAAGGTTTAACACAGACTTCTTATGACAGCATCTTCTCCTTGTTTTGGGAATATTACTCTTCTGATTTTCCCACCCTATCTCAATAGTGTGCACATTAATCAACACCTTCTGACACTCTCAAAACACCACATTCCAAGTTTTACCAAGAGCTATAAAGCCACTGTGAGTGTTGATTCCCTTATTATGAGTATAAAAACAACTTGAGAAATATGTCAAATATGAAAGGACACTCTTAGTGTGGTCTCACGTACCCCGCGCTCGAGGTAACACCGTGTTACCTTGAGCACGAGTAACGTGAGAAAGCGGGGTTACTCGGGGTCGGTGTTTAAATTTCGATCCACCTCCAAAGGGGGTTCTGCGGTTTTAAACACCGCGTTTGT
>WURT03080245.1:0-13092 GCA_009936505.3 Holothuria glaberrima | reverse complement strand
CCATAAATGTTTTCTCAGAAACTGATACATATTCGAATCCGTTATCCCGTTGGGAAGGTCTAAAATTTATTTTACGCAAGAGAAGTATGGACTTTGCAAAGAAAAAGGCTAAGGAAAGAAGACGTAGAGAAGAACTTACCATTACAGTGGCAAAACTGGAACAGGATCTATACACCACCGACTCTATCGTCACTCGCACTAGACAGTACTGACTTCACACGGTGACTGACTGTACAGAACGGCAGTGCTTCCGTTGAATGCAAACGTTGTACGCAGCCAGCCAGCGAATTACTACAGTATGACAATATACAGTGCAGATAGCGTTCTTTTGGTATGGAATGAGGAGGCATCGAAAATAATTGCATGATTTTAGCCAGAATGACATAAACTGAGTTTACAAACACACCGCTTCTGTTGTACACCGAAAAACAGTGTGTAATGAAAGAATGAAAAAGATGAAAGGAAAAAAATAAGAACCCTGACCGATAAACATTACAACAAGAAGTGCAGCTTGCTAGAAATCCAAGAACAAGAAAATCTCGGCAGTTCGTGTCGTACGTATCTAAATGCTATGCCATACCATGCAATTTGTTTATACGATGTACTGTAACATACTGCTGTAAGCAAACACGTGGAATTGCTTTCGATTATACGTGATACAATGGTAGTTTTCTGCAAAAAGCTGCATGCAAGTCGAAACATTTCGTCCAATATTTGCACATTGGCTAGCAAATGATATTTTCGTGATTTGACAATAAAG
This sequence comes from Holothuria glaberrima, assembly GCA_009936505.3. Lineage (NCBI taxonomy): Eukaryota > Metazoa > Echinodermata > Holothuroidea > Aspidochirotida > Holothuriidae > Holothuria > Holothuria glaberrima. The sequence goes on along the minus strand of WURT03080245.1, from coordinate 12,332 downwards.
AATGGAGTTTTTAGCCGGTCTATTTAATTTGGGAGTAAGATGAAGATTTCTAGCTGCGACATGATTTTCGCGGAGGCAATTCATCTTTGCGTCCAGCTTTTTACAGACTTGTTAACAGAAATACCCTTATGATTTCTCAGCTCACACTTGTATCGCAATTTTGCGAGTCCAAAAAAAAGAAAAAGAAAAAAGTGTCGCAATTGTGATCAATTGTAGCGTTAATTGCGATGCAGTACCGGCTAACGCAAGCCCTGCTCCATTAACTTCCTCCAATGCAATATTCAGGGGCTTCGATATGTACTTGCCTGCAAGTACCGATTGTCTAGTTATTATTATCGCCATCGCCATCGCCATCATCATCATCATCATCATCTTTTTTTTTTATTATTGGTACTAGTATAATTATTACTGAAAAGCTGACCAAATTGCCAGTCTTAAACCACTCATCCCCTCCCCATGATGGTGAGAATATGAATCCCCCAATTTGCTCCCTCACATACTCAATAATTCAATCAAGTTAAAGTGTTATCTGTAAACCGTTCGAATACCAATAATCCTCTTCAAGTACCCTTCACACACACACTTCTCCAAATACCGTTCATGCAACCATTGAATACTATTCGAATGCTATCTGGACACCATTTGAATTGTATTCAAACACTATATTTGAATAGTATTCATATAACATTCAAATACCATTCCATCTGGAGCTCATTTGCATATTTCGGCGCTGAGGAAGGGAGAGGGGAGGCTATTTAGCATTCGAAAGATATTCGAAGCCTATTGGTTCTATTCATCACCTATACAGACTTGAAGGGAATCTAAGCCGCAAATGGTTTTCGCATGCTATAATTTGGAGCCTATGAATGGTATTTGAAGGGTGTAAATTCAGGTTATTAAAATTTCTAAAATATTTTTCAAGACAGTGGGAGCAAAGAACATAGATTGCCAATTACAAATGTCTTCAAATAATCAAAGTTTAAATAGTTTTAGTTGGCCTGTTTCGTTATGGAAGGCAGTTTATATGTTATTAACCTTCTAATTAGGGTATTCAATTGCAATTAAGTCCACAATTTCGAATTAATCCGCCATATTGGATGCTAATTTATTTCCTGAATAATCTAGTTCGGTGAAGAAATAGAAATGAATAAAAAATAATAATTTGAAGCTGAAGTTTACGTCCAGTAAATTCATTTGACGTGAAAGGGATCTGCTGTTGGCAACCGGTAGCCATTTTGAATCATCTATTCACTTGGATTCGATCAAATATGACAGATCATGCATTCAGGTATATATTTCTCCAATTTCAACAACATCGTAGCTAATATGCCCTTGCAATTAGCAGAATTACTGTGATAATTGTATTTATGGCAGCCATTTTGAATTTGGCGGCCGTCTTGAATTTAAGAATATCCTGTCTACTTGAATTTGATCAGATATGTTAGGTACTGCATTGAGGTTTACATTCAATTTCAAGCTCACTATGGGTTATATATGCTCTTACAAAGAACCAAATTACTGTAATAATGGCGGCCATTTTGAATTTGGCGGCCATATTGGTTTTACGGTAAAAAATCGAAATGGCACTTACCCACAAGTTAATAAGCATATAAAAAGCTAACTTTGTGCCAAGTTTCATGCTTTTCCCCAAAAGTGCACAATTTGCTTGTATTGGCTCACCATAGTGCAGGGCCAAAGTAGATAAGTCAGTTTGTCGAGTTGTGATGAAAAGAGACAATCAACGAGTGGCAATGTGTATGACATAACTATCTGACTACCAGCAAACTTAACACACCACCAGATTATCTGATACGAAGGTAATTAAATTTGTTCGGCAATAAGTCGCTTCTTTAACTATGAGAAATTTGAAATGAAGAGGAAGAACAAGTAAGGAGCTTTAGGGTAACATAATGAAGCAAAACCAGATTAATATGTAGAGCAGATGCTAGAAGGTGATCTTACCTACCTGTGTACGTGAATTTGTGATTAACTACATAAAATGATCTTTGTATCTCCTTTAACATCTGAACATAATTACGGCAGTACTCAGTATCTTTTCTGCTTTAATAATGATCAAAGCCAACTGTTATGGGTAAGAGTTCTCATGCACATGAGCATATGAAATCTTACAAATACTGAATGTTCAGAAACAAAAAATTTCCAAGCTGGTGGGTGGAACAGCGGGGTTAGTACTTGAATTGAATAGGTTTCTCCCAAATTGGTTTTCTTTCTTGCGCTAGTCACCATTCAAACTTACCTGTTGATCGCTTCCCGTTTTTATGGTACTAGGTTATAAACTTGCTGCAGTATATCTCTAAAATGACTAAATTGATAATAGCATCTACTATTACATTTGAAGTCTACATAACCATGGTTATTTGATATGGAAAGGTCAAAGTTATTGTTTTTATCAAACCTGGTCTTTCTTACTGATTTCCTTTCGAGAACAATCGTGTAAATATACTTATGACTTTCGGTATCAACTTCTTGCTACATGCAAACGGAATACACAAGTCATGATAGCCTGTGAGTGATGGTAGTGTACGTGTGTGGGTGTGAGTATGACTGTATGTTTACGCACCTCAGCTTTAAAATCTATATTGTAAGATAGAAATGATAGATGGATCGGTCAACTGGAATGTTGCGCATTAGTAGCGGTTTCACAAATATGTTCGTCCAGTTAATATTTATGATAAAAACCAGAAAGCCAAAAGGCCTTGTGATTCCTTGCCGTAGAAAATGTTGGGGTTTTCTTTGGAATTCTTGAGAAATTTTGCTTTTTGACCTCTGGTGACCCCATATGACCTTTGACCTTGTGCCATGGTTCTTACATTGAAAAGTTGGTGTTCAGACGGTTCTCAGATTTTGACCCCCGTGTTGCCAAGACAACAATGGCTAGAAGTAATTAGGTGAACTGTGTGCAGTATTGTATACATTTGTGCAGTGTATGTATGGAAATAGTGGAAAAGTGCATGACCTGGATGACTAATGCTGTTGTGGCTAGAGATAGACAGCAATAGATGGCAGCGTACCACTTTGCTAAGTATTTTTATGCTCAAAATTTTGTAAAGAACAGAATTTTGTTTACAAAATGGGAATAGGTGGTAGGGTTAGGGGGCTAGATTTTTTGGAAATTAGACACTATTTTTGGTAAAATTTGCATAATTTTTCCAATTTTTTGACAATTTTACTCATAATTCCAAGACTGGTTCACCCCACAACCTATAACTATCAGGACATGTTTAATGAAGTATTAGGGTTATTCTAAAACAATTTGGAGCCCCTTTTTGTTGCCCCAGATTTTTTTGAAGCAAAAGCCCCTTGTCGCTGATTTTTGGGGAAATTTTAAAATTTTTGGAATCATAACACACTTTTAACGCAGATTTGAAAAACATTGTGAAGACACCACCCAAAAATTATTTTTATTTCAAAGATTTTTCATTGGCTTTCTTTTGATAATAAAACAGTCTTAAGGAGGTAGGGTTGTGGAATTATAATGTCTGAAAAATTTTTAGATTCTTGGGTAACTTGTTACCCAGAATGGCTTAAAGGGGTACGGGAATTACTGAAAAACATTAAAGCATCTGACAATTTCTCGTTTTGCTTACAATCAAAGATAGAATATTTGTATGAAGTAAGTAGAAATTTACTGGAATACCTGTCTCCTATATAAAAAAATATTAATATAAAATAGCTATAAAATAATATAAAATGACTTTACAAGATCCTGCTTCCGGGGCCGCCATTTAATGCCCCAATCCGACACCAACTACATTTCAGCTTTTGACTGCCAGACTCGAGAAGGGAATTTAACCTTCTGGGGCCGTCGTCACAAACACGCAAAATGGAGGTGTGAGACGTATTTTTGTAGGGGTGTGGTGAAGTGTAGTTTTGGGGTACTTCGACATAAAACTACACGTGCAATGCTGACTGCGTATATGTGGCATTACCATGAATTTGGAAGCCTCCCCCCATCCCGGACTCCTGGCGGCGCTAATGATGTTAGTTTAGTCTTGCCTAAGAATAGCAAAATATTGCACCATTTTGTATCTAAGCACACTTTCTCTCGAAGTTGAGGGGAACACCCTATGCCCCCATGTGACGCCAACTACATTTAAGCTTGTGATTGAAAGACTCGAGAAGGGAATTTAACCTGATGGGGTCGGCGTTACAAACACGCAAAATGGAGGCGTGAGGAAGCGAGTACCTTATGAGACATATTTTTGGAGGGGGTGTGGTGAGGTGTAGTTTTTGGGTAATCCCGGGTAAGGGCCTGACACCACCGGCCTTTGTGAAAAATATTAAAAGGAGGACCTATTATTCAACATGGTGGGCAATTTGTGGGCAATGAAGCAAACACTAATTCGCATATAGTTGGCATACATAGTTATTGTTACTAGGGAAAATTACATTTGATTTCTTACATTATCTTCATACTTATTGCAAAAAGAATGACTAGACAAAGAGAACAGATTTCTTTCAAATGGTAGTGACGACGTGATCTCAAGCTTCTTTCTTTCCTTACATTTCATACAATCATACATACCATTATGAAACCTAACAGCCAATTTTGCTGGTATAACGGGTTATACCCCATTCACAATTAAGTCCCGATGTGTTTACGACTAGTTCCCGGTCTATTTCTACTGTTCTAGGCAGTATCGGCCGGGGCCGGCAGGTCACCTGCCGGATGCCTGGTTATTTTTGTGCATCAGACGGGCGCCGGATTCATTTTAACTCGGAGTTAAAACCAGTCCCGACGTAGGACATCGGAATGTCATCGCCTACGAATCGGCTGATGTTCGACCGATGTCCGGCCGGATATTTTACACATCGTCTGGGCGCCGGGTCTTTTTGGTTTCAATCAATCAGTCCATATATCTGCCGGGTGCCGGTCTGGTACCGTTCAGACGAAGGCCTTGCCCCTCACGACGATTAGCCGTTTTTCCGGCGCCCATCCGAATGTCGGCCAGACATCGACGGGCACCCGGCCTATGTCTGGCCCACCATTTGTGAGCGTTCGTCGATGTGAAAGCCGGCGTCACACGTGGGTGATGATATTACAACCCTCAACTCCTCACGCTTCACATAGTGCTGTCTTGCGTTTCTAAACACTAACGCATCCACCATCTTCTCCTGCGCCTGAGTCTTTGCTCCTGCCTCTCTTCTTCCCTCTCTTCTTTTGTCACTAAAGCGGTCAGTGGCGCCGCCTGGGTCTGGTGACCGGGGGTATCACAAATGATGTCGAAGTACCACTTCAGGGAACGGCCAATGTCTGCTTAAATTGCACCTCTTTATGCGTCCTTGCATTTGTGTACATCAGTTGGGATCATTCCTTTGTCACCCTCCCCTTTGATAATTTTTGTTATTTTAAGGTTGCTTAGATTCAAAATGGTGTTATCACTGGGATATTTATATTTTTGGAACTGATCATATATGGCTAGAAGATGCCCATATATAAGTAAACGCTAATTTTCTGGTCATGTGAACGGGGATAGTATTTTGTTCTAATAGAAGGATACGTTGCCAAGAAACCTCCTGGAGCCTCCCCCTGGTTACTTTACTACTTTCTATTAGAAGAAGTGCGTCCACAGAAACATTTTAGACCAGAAAATTTTCAAAGGTCATCTCAAGGTTGGCAGATACCTGTATAGGGCCTCCTGGAAGATCTATATTAATTATATAAACTGGTGCAATGACATTATGCTTATTACTTTACATTCAATTGGTTATATAGAGTATAACGCTGTGGCTTTAAACTAACTTTTTTTTTTCTAATTTATTTTTTATCTAATTTTGAAAAAAAAAACAAAGTGCTTCCAGCGAGGGGAATGGGAGGGAGAGTATAGGTACAGGAAGGTGATATAAGACATCCCTGATAGACAAAGCAAAATGGGTGAAGGACAAGCGCTTTTTAGAATGTTTTTTGTCTTAAGTTTATTAACAGTCACCATATATCTGTTCATACAGATAATGGCTGCGAGCAAAGCGCTCGGTGAAAAGTTTTGAAAAATGTTCTTTCAACCTTCCACATCGTGCTACAAATTAGATTGAAAGAACACATATTGATGCAAAGCGCCTATAGATGTTTGGAAATGTATCTCTGTTTGTCGGAAAGCGTAGGACATTGCGAATACGAACAGCATTTACGTAAGGACGGCGAAAATTTTGATAGATTGTTAAGGATTTGCGAAAATTATGATAAAGTTTAATTAACATTTGTGATTATAGAAAATGATTACAATAGATCTATCACTTGGTCGAAAACACAATTCACCATACCCCTACGGAAATCTATAGCTTAAACGCCTTTTGGGATCATTTTAAATTTTCAGATCTATTTTCTGAAATCGATTGGTGGAGAACACTTCCCTATGCTCCTCGTGCCGACGCCACTGAAAGCGGTTACGAAGTGTTACGAAGTGCCAGTAGCGTCCTATTGCCAATCGTTCTCTCGTTGTGGAGGAATTGAGCCATTTTCTCCTCTTTTCTTCCCATGGAGTTATTTGGGAAGCGAATGGAGAAGGGCAGAGTAGCACCTCTATAATCTGATAATCAGAGGCTATCCCGCACCCTCAAATTAATTAATGCCAAGCGAATAAAATATACCGTAGGAGCATCGTTTGATTGACCGGCGAGTGTCGGACAAGTACCAGCCGGACCGGCTAAAACGGTATAGGAAATTGGGCATATATCCAGGAAAACCAGCCGATCGCCGGCTGGTCACCTCTCAGGCCCCGCATAGGCCGCGCGCGGGCCCCTTTATAATGTGAGCACGTAAGCGTTATATGCAATTTACTCCGATGTGTACACTTCGGCCAATGCCCAAAAATAGGACACACCGGCCGGGCGCCGAGTTACATGTGACCTAGGCATTACACGGTAAACGAGTTTGACTGATAGACCAGCACTCCTCGATACAATGGAACCCGGAAATGGATTGCCGGTGTAAAAGGACAAACTGTACTGGTGTCCGAGACACTATATCCTGAGGACAAAGTGTCCGAGAGACAGTAGTGTGGGTTAAAACTGTCTCCCCGGACAAATTGTACACAGGAAAAAAAGGTACGGTGTCGGGATTTTGAGTCCCGGACAGTGTTTGCTTGGAGAAAGTGTCTTGGAATATTATGTCCGGGACCATTTATCCCGGAAACTTTAAGTCCGTGTCGAACTGTACAGCAATGACGGTTGACATGCCACCCAAAATAAGTTTATTAATGTGTCATTTTGTTTTCTCTGACAAATGTCACCAAGAGGAAACAAAAGATTTTTTCGATATGCTAGCAAATCGAATAGGGTTCCCTTTAAATATAAGAAAGAAGACGAGACGAAGTATCACTTATGCCAAAAAGGGTTCACCTGAATCAATTTGTGGGAAATTTTGGGCTTAGCAGGTGGCGGTTGTATAGGCTTATCAGGCTCTGAGTTAGTAAAAGGCTGTGGTAAAAGTTAAAAACTTTGAGTTCCCGTAGAAAACCTTCATGATCATGGTGTGGTAAATTGATATCTGCATGAATTGCCAGTTTATCAGCTTTCTTACTAAGGAAGCTTGTAACTGGCTAAAATGTTTACAAAGTTTAAGAGGCAACTTTACTTGACCAAATTAGTGTGTAAGTCAATAAATGATTTATTGAGGGTGAGCTACCTACATGAGATATGGGACCTATATTCAGGGATACTTGGTCCGTGACTGCTTTAACTGATACTGGTTAATATAGAATGGTGGTGGATAAGTAACCGGGGGTTCAAGTAGGGGAGGGATAAAGGGTAAAAGGGTAGGGGAATACATTGCATGACAGACGACGGAGCAGACTGAATCAGGGATGTTTTGTTAGCGACACCGAACTGCCGAAGTGAGTAGGAGTGATTTTACATCCACGCAGTCACAACTCATGCACGTACCGTCGCAGAAGTCCTGGTAGATATTTTCCTCAGTGATATTTTGTCATTGACGTAATGGCATGGACCTAAGTTACCGAGACTATGTGAGGCAGGAAGGATAAGTACCGAAAGCGGTAGCATGAATACTGTTCCTCCCTGCCCCAGCGTCTGGCATTGAGATAGCATTAGGTAAGTGTCTTACACTTTGTCAAGTCAACGTTTTATGGGCACAGCCCCAGTACAGAATATAGTAAAGGCGAACTAACTCTGTTTATTGAAGTGACATGCCCCGTTGTGAAAAAAAATTATATCCAGAGACCTGTTACTTATAAATCGACCATGGTAGAAACTCCAGGAAAATCGAGGGCGAGCTCGAAGAGAAGCACACCTGTGCAGCATGGATATCACACACTACAGTCATATCCCTTCCAATGTATGATGTTGTCGCATGCTCCCATTTAGAAAAGACATACGCGTTCAAGTTTGGAACTCCTCTCTCTGATAATAAAAGGTGTGTTCAATAAGATACTTTTAGTATTTAAAAGAATACGTTGTTCATTTACAGTAAGTGATACATAGGTTACTTTAAGTTTTGCTTATTAGGAGTTTCCAGGTTTTCCTTCCTTTCTTTTTCTTGTTTTCTACTATTTATTCGAAGGTTTTGGGGTGGTTACTTCTATGAACTTTTCCAAGCCTCAAGTTAACAATCCCCAGTTTCTTCCTTTTATTTATATTGAATCTTCTTCTTCTATCAAATGGAAAAAGTCTGGAAAAACGTTTTAGAGACACCGTATAACAATGTCAAAGCGATAAATGCTTTTGTGACTGAGGCGATGCTGTACAGCCCGAAACACACCGCGGCCACGATTACCCACGGCACGACGCGACACGTCGTCGCGTCTGGTGTAGTCGTGGCGGAGTGAACACTTCTACGACTACGATTGATTTCTTCGAATTCCGTCGGGTCGTAATTCGTCGACCAGATTATACGTGCTCAGTCGTAGTCGGATGAAGTCAGTATTCGTCGTGGTGATGTGGCCTTACCTGAGACGGGAAGAATAGCCCTGCTGTGTTTTGGCCAATCAGTGAGTAGCGTTCACTCACGTGGTTTCCCGTCCTGCAACCTGTGCTGTAGTACTCGAGACCGGAGTAGGCCTACTCGAAACCGGTCTCGAGTCACGATCATTAAAGGACTCGGACTAGAAAAGCAAGGACTCGGACTCGGACTCGGTCTCTTACAGTACGGACTCGTGATTCATCTCTAAATTTACCGAGACCTGTCTCGAGACCGGCAGAATATGAGATTCACTTTTATGCAATTAAGCCATTTTCACATAGCATTCCCCTTGTTCTCTGCAGCTTCTGTACAACTCAACACGGTATCTACGTGTTTGCAATATATGCTGTATTGTATAGATGATATTCGTAAAAGTTCTACTGTAAAATCGTTCATAGGGGTCCTTAATTTTTTTCGCTGGTGGCCCACATTTTTAATCGGGAAGACCTTACACGCCACAGCCACATACCCGATTTTGCCTTTGGACTTCATTCTGGAATTGTTAGCTTTCCCACCTGAATGTCTGATGTCTAGGTGGTCCGTCGGAAGGCACCGGGTTATAGGCAGAGCAGAAGATAAGAATAAAAAGGGGGAGGGGAAGTCCCGGAAGCTCTGGGGTATTTTACAAAATAGTGGACATTAACCTAAACACTTATCTATCTGTAAATGATATTGAAAGGGCACTCAATAAATGATCACAAGTATCACGATTTGACCATTATTTTGTAATATCCTCAATCCAGACAGACAGAGCGGGTAACAAGCAAGATCATACCATATTAATTTGTTGAAACGTGTTTAGTTGGGGGAGAAAGGGTTTGTCGTGAATTTATCTGAGCGGAGCGTCATTATCCGTCGGCTCATATTGCGTAACAAGAATGTTGTTTGGGCCAAAATGCCTCCTATATTGCCTTGAGTGACAAGTTACCAGGCTGCGTAAGTTGTAGCTTGATACGTACCGTATTCTGAACTTTGAAATATCATCATTTGTACTCCACAGTTCAAAGAATAAAAGGCAAATAAGAGATTCTAAGAGTTTCTATCGAAGAGCCTATCGATTGCTTCAATGAGAGATTTTTCAAATTTTGTAAGTTTATTTCAACTTGCCCGCCTAGCTACCCCCTCACCACCACTTGATTACCTATGTCAGAATAATGGCCCGTCGATTTGACTACGCAGTGGGCATATGAGTGGGTGGGGTATTATTGATGTTGGTGTGGTTTGCGCGGAGGAGTGTAGCAGAGAGCTTGTTGGAGTTAAAATTCAAGGTGGGTTTGAATCCAGAGAAGTCCAACTGTCGAAGCCTATACCCGTGAATAAGGCCGGTAGCCAGACAAGGTACTGAGGGAGAGACAAATATTTTTCAAGCGGAAGCGAGACATACTAAATTGCATTAATTACGGCAATGATAATTTTTGTCTTCTTGGGGTGAAAATTTTTCGAGGCTCCCCTAACCACGGTATTGCCGTCAATCTTACTTCACCGTAAGCAAGATGTAACCAGTCACCTCTGTTCTAGCTCAACCACTTTGGTTTCAAAACTAATGTGATGTCACATTGTCGGCACAATTGTTGTATTTAGTTGGAAGATTTGTATCCTCAGTTCGAATGATCGTTTTCATAAGCGTTCTGTGCTAATCACCCTCAGGAGCGGAAATAGTTTGCAGAATTGGGGCTCATCGTAAAGGGGACTCTCACAGACACATATCCACATAGTAAAGTCAAAGGATTGTGGGAAAGAGTTTCGGTACGCGTCGTTTTTGTCTATCACATTTTACTGTGGCAATAAAAGACCCACACCAAAACTCTCGGGCTACCCCACAATGCTGTGTAATTGCTAGTTGGAAAAGGGTCTATGTAAAGAGTACCAAAGGTATGTCTTCGCGTCCGGTGGGCTACAGGAACATTTACAGAAAAGGCCGATGCTATTTCCTTTCCAATGTGAAATGGTTAATGAGCACAGCAATAAACGCGAGGAAATTTTGAAAGCTTTCAACAAGACTTAATAGAAATACTAAATGATCGATCATTTGAAAGGACAAACTCCCTAATCTAGGCCCAGCTTTCACGCCTACACAGATTTTCCGAACAAACCTCTTCGTCAATTCCTGCCTTTCCGCTTACACGAAGTAAGAAAAGAAACGAAAGTAGTGCCATGTTTGGCATAAATACAGTAACACCATATGACCAATAAACATATATAAAGAAAATCTCTAGCAAAGGGTGAGACGTTTCATGTTTTTAGCAGGCAGAATGTTCAGTTCCCTGTCTGTGAACCGAAATGTTCCTGTCACAGGCTTGAAGTTGGAAACTGGGAGTTCGGCAGTCAAATATTCAGCCTTCACACTTCCATTTAGTAACAAGACCTACTGAAAAAATACTAAGATGGGAGGGGTGTGGAAACCCTCTGGCGACGTTCCTGGCTGCATGAGGAGTTGGAATAGTAACTCCACTGCTGTCCTAAATGACGTTCAGATGACTAGTTACAATAGTTGAAGGAAATTTTTTCTTCCCTTTTCATTCCAAAACATTTCCCCTTTTTAAAATGCCTTCTTTACTGATAATTCTCAATTGTTGGCGCATTTTCAACCCTCTTGTTTCAATCTCAGTTTGCTTGACGGGCTGGACTAGAGCACCTTGTGGGCCGAATGGGGTCAACCGGCTGCTATTCAGACACCAGGGCCTTTATCACAACACAAAACATTGCATAAAAGGCAGTGTAAAAATCACGTGGGAATTTCTAGTCTAAGTGTACACATTTCTGTATCGGGGACTCGGACTCGGCAGGTGAGGACTCGGACACGGACTCGGGAGGTGGGGACTCGACTACAGCACTTTCTGCAACCGTCAATAACCACAGACTCGTTGCACGTTTGAATACGGAGAGTAGGCTCCAAAACTGCTTCCAGTTACAAGACTAGTTAAGGTGGGTAACTCTAGTTTTGTGATAAATTGTATGTCGTATGCGCATGTTTGTGTGCACCAGGCTTCTTAACGAAGCTTTCTCTTACATTTAAGTAAAGACAGTTAATATTAAGCCGACAATAAGTGTCGGTGTCAGTGTTTGTTATTGGGGTGTAGTATCATAGCAAATAAAAAAGACCCTATTCTCAAAGCAAAATGAAGGGAAGAAAATGCATATGTATTTTGGAAGTGTGAAGGGGTCGGAAAATCACCATTATTTATAAAAGCTCTCGTACCGTGAGATAAAACTTCCAAAAGACATGGTACACATATTTTGAACAGTGTGAAGGCTTACTTGTAATCCTGTACCTGTTGAGAATTTCTGTAAGGGTCTAGGCTACGAAATGTCTCAACTTAAAAGAATAGTCCAAACCTAAATTTAAGTTTGATATGTTAAAGAGGAACATATTCTAAGAATTTTGTGAAATTTT
>WURT03080234.1:0-13093 GCA_009936505.3 Holothuria glaberrima | reverse complement strand
ACTCTTCTTTTAAATGCTGTATTTGGTATAATGTACTTAAACAGCTTTTCTGAAATGATTTGGAAAGTTTCCAAGTTTGCACGCAGTATACACTGTGGAAGACCATTCTAACCTTTTTACTGAAAGGTTGGCAAGAAGAAACATTTAAAAGAGGCACAAAATGATGTGATTTTAATTAATCAAGAAAATTTCAGGCAAACTAAAAAAAAAGATAACATTGTTGTCACAAACAATCCCATACCATTTAACATCATATCATTGTAATAATTGTTTCTAGTCGACTCTGCAGTGCTAACTGATAATTAAAGCCTTGATAGGTAAGATGCATTTACATGTAAAGTAGGCCATAGATGCAGATTTAGTGAAGAGCATATGAAAATCAATAATAGTAATGTGCAATGAGAAATTGCATTCTTGTGCTTACACTCACACTTTGGCACACTTGAATGTACTTCTAAACACATAAAGTTCATCTGCACTCATACTCAAATTCTAATATTATGGAAGTCATGCATATATGCCACTGCAAAAATTTACATGTAGTACAAGCTTGTCAGAACTGACATTTTGTCTATAGGATGCCGAACGCAAAAGGCTGGTCCCGCCAAGTTCAGGAGGGGTCTAAGAAAATTGAAAATTTTTGAAAAATTAGGTGTCCTTACATGCAATCTGGTGCGACATATGCTACATTTTGAAGCAGAATATGTGTTAAAAACTTTACATACTTTTAGGAACTAAAAGTGTTTGCTCTGAAAAGGTTTGTTGACAGACAATAATTATGAATTACCACCCTCCTTCAATCAATCTATGAATCAATCAAAGACGTTTAAAAAGCGGCAATAACAACACCAGTTGTTCAAAGGCGCTCAAAAGATTTCCAGTAGGCCTACTTGGATAAATTGCTATTAACCTCTTCAAACAAATGAAATTTGGACAGTCTCCTAAAAAGTATCAATAGTCTGAGCACTTTCACTCTGATTTGGAAAGCGTTCCACTATTTGGGCCAAAACAAGAGAATGACTGATCTGCAAAAGTAACACTGTTGACTTGAGGTCCAATAAAATTAACTGAAAAAGTACATACAGTAATGAAGTGTAGTTTCCCTGATATCTACAATGTTCTTTGGCCTTGAAATAAACAGTTTCTTCTCTTCAATCTCCACTTCATATGCCAATATTCCCAAAGTGTATTTGTAGGTTACTATCTACAGAGTCAGACACCTGCCTTGCATTCCGATGGCTTACAGTTGAAAAGTCAGGGACAAGGTGGGAACATAACCTGGCTTCTTGGTACTGCATGTCCAAAAGTTGTTACAAAAAGATGTTGCAAATACTGAATGGTAATATGTTTCTCTGTATTGTCAAAGAGGCTGTAGGTACAGTATTCTTGCTGGATGGGGGACAACACAGCGGCACTCCAAACAAAGTATTGTCTTGGAATAATGAGTAGTTTTATCTAGTTTCCATAACTGTTGACAAGCAGACCTCATAATAAACAAGGAATACCAGTACTTCATGGAAATGGACAGAGGATATTGAACATACAAAGAACACTGTAATTTTGTGATGATTGAGCCCTGGAATGAAAAATGAAAATACCATGTTGACAAAATTTAACCAGCAAAAAGTTGAATGTACAAATTTGTCCACCCACCAAATGGTTGAAACATTACTGATCTGATAAACTCAGAGAATATCATATGAGCTTACACATGTTTAATTCCAACATCAATAGATGTAAGATAAACCTTTCCAAATTTTGTTCTATACCAATAAAAAATGAATTTATCAAGTAAAGTACTGTAACTATATACTTCTGGTCAGTGCTTCTCAAGACATTATCTAGAATAATGCCTGGCTCTGGCAAACCTGTGTGCCTACTACCTAACCAGTAGGTACTGGTGTTAAGTGTGGGCTGCAATATGCAACAACTGTTTAACAGCAAACAAGAATTTCCTACAATAATTCGTTAAAGTTACTTCAAATCATTCCCAGACTTCTGGTGTCTGTATTAAACTATATAGGCTATGCCACAGTATACATGTCAGTAGTTAGCATTCACTGGGAAATTAGCTTAAAACTTACTAAGACATCTATTCTGCAATCTAGAGAAAAATGTTTGCAATAGCCTATTGTATAGGTTTGCTGCGCTGGTACAGACTGTAAACTGTAAAGCTACCCTTTTATAATCTTTTTCATACTAATGTAAACTATAAATTAAGTGTATAAATAATCCAGGGCAGCAAGCAAAACCATGATACCATAAGGGGCCAAGTACAATAAGATCACAAATTTACACACAGTCAAAGAAATTCGTCCCTGTCCTCTTTTTACAAGTGTTCTAAAGATAGCCGGACAGGCATGTAACTTGACAATTGCAAACATGCTGTGACCAACAGTTTGATGTTTCTTTACCCAACTAAACATCCTCATAACAGTTCTTACCAACTTCCCCAATGGCCAGGAAAGGGGCAAGGCAACCCTGGCAAGCTACCACTGTCACACAACCAAGCCATGCACTGAAAACAAGACCTGAATTGGCCCCCATACCCCGGGCTCCTTTTCGTAACCAGAACTGTATTTCAATTTGCACAATGCCCATTCTAAAATCCCCCACCACCACTGGCGCTGCAAACCTTTATAGGTCCTACAGTATGTATATATTCATCACACCTGTAATGTACAGTATGTTCCAGCATCGTTCTTACTGACATCTTCTGAGATACCCATACTGTACGTTTATTTACACACAGCCTGATCTTGCGGTTTTCCGACGTTTGAGCAATCAGAATTTATGTGACAAGAGTAGGCCTAGGCTCTGCTTGAAAAATAGTCAATTTTCATTAAAACACATGTGATTTTACAGCATATTTACCGAAGGTGAATCTTTCCTTCCTTCATCTGGGCGAACGATTCGAATGGGTGTTGCGCCGTAGTTTAGTACATAAAGTTTTCCGTCGAATGATGTATGTATACTCCATTCAGTGATTTTCTGTATGTGAACATACGGTACAGCATGTACAGTGTGTATTGTACAGTGCTAGTGAAGCTCAAATCGTTGTCAGGTATAGCCCACACGGACGATATGAATATTCATAACTACTGTAGGTGTGAGCGAATTTGATGGATTTGATTGGTGTCTTCGCTTTTCCGACGGAATACTGCTTAAAAATAGAGGAAAAGTAAAAACAGCGCTGGAGAAATGTGCAAGACCGTAGTATAGAACAGAAATTTCATGACATGTGGAGGGCGTCTTCACATTAAGTCCCGATGAACGTGGTACTGTGTACAACTAATACTACGTTCTTGAGCAAGACTAGTTTGAGGCCGGCAGATGAAAGGAGGCCGGCAGATGAGAGTGGGTGCAGATGAGAGGGGACGCATAACAGAGAACGTGTAGAGGGAGTGCAGATAGGGAACGGGAATGATTTATGCGCACTTAAAGGCCGAAAAGCCCTAACAAGGGCTAATTTAAGACCGGCTTCTTGACAGTTGGGAGAATAAGAATACCGTGCTTTACGTGCGCATGGTTTGAGCGTGTAATATATTTCCTATGTGTTTTACGGAGTATTCGTACTATTGAAAACAAACGCACCCGCCGTGAAAGCGAATGCGTCTCTTACAACTCCCGGTACATGCAGTAATTATCACCGTACTATAGACCTTATGCATTGACGTCACGTGAACGTCATTTTGGAGGAAAATAATGAAGCACACGTGCACGATCGGTGTAGGTTTTGCTCGCACGTGTAGTAGACTTACGTGAGTACACGACTGGTTGACAAATCAGCTGTCTGCATTGTTGGTTTTACTTGCAATAATACGCCCTTTTTCCTTCAAACGAGGGCGTTTTTTCTGCCCTGTGAAATCATGTGCATAAGGTCTATAGGGAGCTTGCACGCGTGCAAAAGTCAACTAACGCAACCACCTTCTGGTGGAGGACAAATAACACACGCGGACGCTAAGTCATGTAGTAAAGATAGGTGGTGCGTGGCGCGCTGTCCTCCAGAACAACTAGCGCGTCCGCTGAATTTGACCTTTGGTGCAATCTCCTACTGTGACCTTTGGTGCAATCTGTGTGCCACTGCGTGTGTAGCTAACTACCGTGTATGATTGGTATTGTATATATTGTGCAGTTGTGCCTTGTGTATGTTTACGTCGCTTGCTGGCTAACACGTATCAATATTTAACCCGAAGTAAGTGATGAACGGTTGATGTAAGACAAAAGAAAGCATATTCAACAAAGATATTGTATTTGTTATATCAATTGGCCTCAAATTTGGTTCAAACGATTGAGTTTTAAATGAATTTGTTTTAAAGAAGTGAAAACATTTGCGTGGTTCTCCCCTTTCTTTTGACTTGAGTTGTTCGCTGTTATCTCAAGAAACTAAACATGACGTCATAATAGAGCCCTAAGTTAGCTGGCAGAATTAAAATGTGATCTGTAAAATTTTGTCGCAAATTCAATGTCTTTGTCGGTTCCCAGCATTTTAATGTTGCGTGTTTATGAATGGGGATAAAAGCAGGGTGCCCTGTCAGGGCCTGTCTTAAATGTGATTTGAGACCGGGCACCCTCGCATTTATCCCCTTATTGACTCTCTGTACTCATGCATGCATGTAGATAGAGTTTGAAGTTCGTCCATTCTGTTTGTTATCGAGCGGACATTACCGAGAATCATAGTCGGTAGGGGGGTCTAATCCCCCTTCTCCTGGTACGTGCCCTGAAACCCCCTCTCTTTACCCTCCTACGTGGTTTGATCTCCCGTAGAAAGTGATCATACCCGTCTGGAAGAATAGCGGCTGGACTGTCACATAGCAGGAGCAGCTCATTCCGAGCGTAGGCTATGTTGATATCTGACTCAAAACCTGATCCAAATTCCGCAGCCACAATCAAAATCAACATCAAAACAGACAGGGCTGTACTTATATGTATACAGGCCATGTTCAAGGTTAAAAATGCAACTTGCACAAACGTAGCGAAGAAAAAACGGAGCAAAAAACAGACAAGTAATCCAGCATTGGTCGCCACAGAGCGGCGCTCCAGTTGGCCATGGCCCCCACTGATGCCAATTTTTTTAGTTCCTAAAAATAAGCAAATTTTGTAACGCAAATTTTGTAACACAAACTTTACTTAAAAAGGTAACATATGTGGCACTAGATTGTATGTAAAGAGACCCAATTTTTCAAAAATTTTCAAAGGGGAGGGGGACACCCGTAGTATCTACAACCGCAAACTTCTGGCAGCGTACCACTGATTATTGCCCCATGGACATACACACAAAATCAGGCTACTTCCCCGCCCCTACTAGATCCTTAGAAGTTTTCAACTTGGCGATGTCACCCTTCTGGTTAAAGCTAACAATGTGGGCTCTTACGGCACTTACAAATTTCCATACCATGACCATTGAAATTTTGATAGGTAGGTGTTTCGAGCCCTGATCTCTACGAAAAGACGGCACTTCACAGGGCGGAGTAATACAATAAATCAAAACCACAGCTATGTTTGTTTCCCGAAAGGGGTGTCGCAGTTTTACCTGTGGAAGTCCAAAAAGGTGAAAACCTGGACCCCGAACTTAGTAAAATGCTCTTGTTAAAGTAAAGAAAAGCTCAACGGCGATAATTTTGACAGCAGCAATCGTAGTGTGGCCAATAGCTAGAGTTGCGTAATGTTACACTTTAAAACACTTGGGTCAATTTGACCCAAAATTGGGTCAGGAGGTAACCGATAAAAATTATTGTCAATTTATGACCCAAGTGAGGTTTCATTTGATCCAAATTGGGTTAAATTGTGACCCAAAATGTTGGTTCAGTTCCCTCCTGACCCAGGTGTTTCTAGATAGTTGAATAACACGTACAGGTAGGCCAGGTAGCTCCCCGATCACATACACTAACAACCGGATATGAGTGTTTATGAACGGATGAAGTCCCAGATCGAACTAGAATTATACATAGCTGCCAAGTTAATCTTTTGATAATTTTGAATCTTGTTTCTAGCCTGCATGTTGAGGCCGCAGCGTACAAGTAAGTAGGCCATAGGTGCATGCATAAGGATTTACGGCCGTATCGATTCAGAGCCTGTGTCGTTCCCTTTTTTTTCACCACAAAAGTTTTCTTTGACACCAACCTTTCCCACCTGTGACAATTCCTCATGAAATTAACCCCGTAAGTTCTCTTTCAACTTGCTGTTCTGTACGACATTTGATAAGGAAACTTGACTTAGCCTAGAAGTCTGATTCACTTTACAGAAAGTTTTTGTTAGCACTAAAAACAGCGCACACTCGATGACTGATATTACGTAATCGCTGCCTGCAGACATGAAATCGAACCAGTCGGCGAGCTACCTTCCAATCAAAACTGTTTTAGATGAACCAAAAATAAATAGTATGCATACTTTAAAAAGTATTATAGTGCCGAGCCCGTTAAAAACTCTTGGACCCAAGTCGTTTTGGAGGAAGCCGAGGCAGGCAGGGCACCATGATCTCACTTTCCCAAATGATATCCCCTCGACTTTTTAGCGAAATGTGGCTTTCTCCTTGTTGTTTATTACTCCTCTCCATCACTTGAGTGCATAACTTTCGGGAGGGGCGGGGCTAAATTTCTTGATACCCACCAGGGGAAGATTTGTTCGGTCTAGTCCATAGGAGTGAATACAGGAGCTTTCCCTTGAGGAAAATCAGAGTAATTGGTCAATGTCACTTAAGAAATGAGACGTTCTGTTTACGAAAAAGACATTTTTCACCATGTAATCTTTGTGCTATACTTTCATAAAGAACATTGTGTTATACTTTTAATGAAGAAAAGGGACACCTGCACTCTCGATAGTAATTTTCCATTCTTCAAATAATGCTAAGTTCATTGAAAAACTACCACATGATTGGTCCGTGATCCTACTTCATGCAGAAGAAAAATAAAAACAAACAGACTGACATACTTAAAACGGTCGACAAGAATCCATTGGGAAAACAAGAATCCATTTCCCAATAAATTTCCAATCTTTCAAGAACTTTGCTAATTGTCATGATATTGCTTACCACTGTGGTTTTGTCCTCAGTCATTTCTGGTTTCTCTGTAAATAGGAAATTTACTCATAGGTCAATTACATCTTTAAAGATTTCGTTTGTATATATATATATATATATATATATATAGGCCATGGGCCAAAGGCACCTCACGGGCACCCCCATAACTCTCCAACCCAATACTTTTTGGAAACCTTAGGGTCCCTTGAACACGAAACTTATAAGTGGTAACAGTAAAAATATTGGGTCTCACTCATTCAAAATGGCTGCTAAAAACAAACTGGCGGCAAAAATTATGAATATTTTGTATTAAATAATAATAAAGGAAATATTCTTAAAAAATATTTTTGAGGCATTGACTGTTCAAATTTGTCATATTTTATGACAAAATTTCCAAAATTAATTTTTTGGGACAGTATTGGCGAGATTCAGGCAGATGGCAGAAAAACAAAATGGCCGCAAAGTGAATGAAATATTTCCAAAAACTGTGTTAAAACATTGCAAATTTCCCACAATCCACAATCATAATAATGTAAATCAATGTTTTATAGTTAAGACTGAACTGTGCAATTCTTGGCACCAGAGTACTTATGGCGAAAAAGCACCGATACATATAGTAAAAATTCCCCGCAAAAAATAAGAAAATAATTAAAAATGCAGAAAAATCTCAGAAAATAATCATTAAAAATATATTTCGATAAAAAACTCTACATAGCTTTACAGCAGATTATACATAAAATTCAAAGCATGATTTTTTATATATTATGCAGGACCCCAAACTAACCAAGATGTCGGAAACAACAAAATGGCGACCAATATAACGATCATAATGTATAAAAATAATGTGAGAAATAAATTATTATCATTAAAAATACTTTTGACACAGTTGCCCTTAATATCTGGTCATATTTCATGACAAATAATCCAGAATGATTTTTAAAGTACTTTTTTGGATTCAGGTCAACCAATATGCCAGAAAAGGCAAAATGGCCGCCAATGCAATCTTGGTTGACCTGAATGCCGCAAAAATTGTCCAGAAAAATACTTTCTAAATAGTGATTACAGAATATGGACAAACTTAAGGTTTAAATGTGTTGAAAATATTTTTAAGGATTATTTTCCTTATTATTATGCTATATTGTATCTATACCAATCGGCGGCCATTTTGCTATTTCCGCCATTGGTTAACCCGGATCTTGCAAAAAATGAGGTTTTCAAGATAAAAGCAGTTTAAGTTGTTACATTTTCAACCCAAAGTGAACTTGAAGCAAGTACATATGAAATCACCGCCTTACATTAATATGTAATGACTTCACTTGCTGGTATCTCGAGAACTAAACGTCCGAATTGGATGAAAGTTTCACCAAATTGCTTAGATCTAGTTCTTCTTTCACATGTTAAAATAAATGTTTTCCTTAAACCCTTCCTTTGAGGTAAATATTCGTCGTTTTTACATGTTATTTTTTTAAAAAATGAATTAAAAGCAATGTGCAAGAGTAACATTGTATTCTGTAATCAAATTAAGAAACTGACATTATCATGGCTGCAGTTAGTCACGTACCCACGTGGGCCTAGCGAGCCTCTAAATAGTAACTTTGCCTTTCCTATATAGGACGACGATCCTACAAACAAAGTATCTAGGATGTAAACAGGCTCGTACTCAAGGTGTTAAAGGAAGTCAAGGAGATTTTGGCCCTCAAAAGTGTTTTGAGACAGAACTTTCTTTTGCTCCAATACTCTAGCATATCTCTTCCTTCGAAAAATTTTTCGCTTCTGAAAGGCAATGCTCTCCTGCTGAACCTTATCTGTCTACGAGACTGAGTTCGAAACAGGTGATATAATAAAAGTGGTATGCCTATGATGACAATATACGTTGCTTCTCTAACTACAAAATTTCTTACGGAAACGTCGTTTTTCCACCCAAGGCATAACAGCCTTTGGTATCAGCCTTCCATATGAGCCCCACAATGCGTATGACCCGTTTGAAACCCTTGACATGTGACTGGTGTATTTGGATAAGTAAAAACAGTAAACGATGTGCTTTTCAACGTAATATTTTAAATCACCTGCAGGCAGGCAAAGTAATGTACATACGTATTATATCCTTGTTTCCACCTGGTGCACTTGGCATGGCTTTGACTTCGATGGACGGCTTTGGATGTTCCGGCTGTTGTAGTTGCTGAGTGATGTCATAAAATTTATTTGAAATTAAGATAAAAACTGTGAATATTGTGCCCAAGCAATTTTAATTGTGTACAAACTTCTATGCATAACTCTGGACCACGATATGTTTATAAAATCACACGCCTATATGGAATTATTATACTTCAAATTACTAAACCTGATTTGAAATCAACAAACATGCATGCCTACTCTTTCGTTGAGAATGAGAGGCGCTAGATGTTTCATGGTTACGAAAATGATGAAAGTAAATATATTTAACGTGGACTAAATTGCAAACGTATTTGAACGCACCATTTCTAGTACCCCCATTCCTGTATCTTCATCTGCAATTTTTAAACAAAATTAAACAACGGAAAAGAAGTTAAAGTCAGACAAGGAAAGGTTTAAAGTTCGCACGATTGTGACAATAAGGTTAATATGTTAACTTTGTTTCAACACGTTCGTGTACGGATTGTCCAGCCTACAGGAGATTGCAAGGGAAAGTGTTTTCACTGTAATATTAGGTGTAGACAGTCCCTTGTGATAAGCAAATATCAACGAGATCATACGCAAGTAAGATATAAAAAATCATCCATAAAAAAGGCAATGGTGTCAGCAAACACCATTCCGCCTGAAAAATATCAATATATATTTTACTTTAAGGCAATAGGCCGTCGCCCCAAAATTTGCTTTGAAAAACCAGCAAACTCATTACAAGCACCTCTGAAGACGTTTTGAACCTATCTATTACAAACAATAGATAAAAAGCAAGGAGAAGTTCTCCTAGAATTCACAATTCACAAACAAAAACATAGTCACCATGGGCGTGTATCTCATGGTGGGGGAACGGGGGGAGGGACGAAAACCTCTCACTTTTTTGGAAGGGGGACATCTCCAATAAGTCCATCCACTTTTTCAAAAATGATGAAAACTAAAACTGTAATTATGAATAAGGGATTCAAATATACAATATTGACCACATAACAACTGCAGCAATACTTTCTTTCATGTCATACACACTCTCTGTTTAATAATAGTTACTCTAATGGCGTAATTACCGTTTATTTAGTTCGTCGAGCATGGGCTTCCAGAGTGCGTGAAACTTATTATTTTGAGATCAATTTGCAATGATTCAACAAGTACTGTACTTGTATGATAATAACAATAAAGCTTAGGTAAAAAACTAGAGTGATGTGTTCGTAGTACGAGTAGCGAAAAGAATGGATTGTGACATTTTTGTGCACCCAGAAGGCTAGGAGCTTAATGATATCGTCAATCAATATTTTCAAGCACATTTTGATAGTATTTACAACTGTTTTTCGATCAGCGAAGTATCTAAGCGCTTATGAAAAAATAACTTTGTATTTATTAGGTTGATCACCGCAAAAACGATGATTTTTTATGGGATTTTCATGATCGTACGTTTTTGACGATACTAACTGAACATCTGCTAATACGATCTCTGATTTTTTATTGAGACATGGCGACGACAGGGTCCCAAATTTTTACGTAAAAAGGTGTAAACAATATGGCATAGATTACGAATTGACATTACATTTTAAAATCTAAATTGCACCCAAATATGGCACCATTTGCCATATAGATGCCTTACAATTTCTTTTTTTCAAAGGAGACGGGAACACCCCCTCCCATTAGACCCCTCCACAGGACGGCGATTCGCAAATGGTGAAAAGTCCCCCACCGTTGGAGATGGATGATTGTCACATGATCAAAATAGACCATTCATGAACTAGTAGAATGACGGGACATACTAACACTTATTGGGGTGACTGCATTTTCCCCTTAAACTAATATACACATGAAAAAATACTGCAAAAATTTCAGTGTATACAGAAAATAAAACAGGAGGCAAACATTTCTGATCCAGTCATCTGCACCTTAGTTATAGTAGATGGTATGCCTTCTCGCAGGCAACAACATATATGAGTGAATGGAATGGGGCTTATTGAGTTTGTGAGCATAAAGGAGCTTATGGAGGGGGTTTCCCAAAAAATTGCCCTGTGAATATACCCCCCCCCCCCGATAAGCTAGGTCTATGTAATTCTATGGTAAAGTTTACCTTCTGTATAAGACGGCCTAGTTTGTGAGGCTTCTGCCATGGGCGCGTCCTAATTGAAAGAATTAATAATACAGAGTCAATCGAGAAAAACTTGGCACATTCTATTTAACTTTTATTTTCTGTGTAGGAAGTTGTAATACATTAGCAAGTCAGTTTGAAGATGAAGTGTCGTAAACATTGTCGACTTTTCCTAATCCTAATACTTGAAGCAGTACGAAAAGTTTCAGTTTAAAAGGATTACCGTGTTATCCATTTTAAAACTTGCGTCATTGCCTTTCTTTACAGCTGAAACTGAACAAAAACAAATGTAACAAAAGGGGGAGGAAGGTTATTATTATAATATTGAAAAATATATAAAGCGCCAGCTACAGTGGAAGGAAATCAACGGCCCTGTTCAAAGTCAAAGCAACACAAGAGACAACAAAGGAGAAACTGTAAAGACCAGAACTAAACGAATACTAAAAGCGAGCGTAAGAACAGTGCAGAACTAAAGTACTACCCAGATGATAAAAATACGTTTTTAATCTCTTCTTTAAAGTTGAAAGGTTATCACAGGGTATTCCAGAGCTTGAGAGTTGTAAAGAAAACTCACGTTCTCCTCGTTAAGAGTGGACCCAATTGGGACAAAAAAAGTCAGAGAGACTTCCGGCGAGTTACCGGTAACTTACAGTTGGTACCTGAAGGTGCGTTCACACCAAACCCGAAATCTGCTGCGTGCAAAAGGAAACAAATGGCTTGTATGTATTTCTGTGGAACCGTTCACACAGAAATCTATGATTTGTGGCTGCCGCAGCAGATTTCGGTTTTGGTATGAACGCACCTTACCGTCCACATTCAAGTAGTTCCTTATGTTTAACATTTTCTTATGCTGAGTTGCAAAGTTTGTTCAAAAGAGATGAATTTCTAGAGAATAGTTCATTGCTCAGCAATCAGTTTGTTTTGCTAGCAGTTTGTATCTTTTCAATTTTGTAAACTGCAATACTCAGTAATAACAAAGAGTGCACGTTTTGACACATTGCAGCTAGTATGTCCAACTGTTAACGGTGTGTGGATTTTGCTGCTGTAACTACCGTAGGTGCCCGACCAGTATTATTTTGATGTAAGAATCGACTGCCTTGCGTCTTTGAAGGAAGCTCTTGTGAAAGGCTTCTTGAGGGGACGAGGTCGAAGGTAAGAGAGACACTAGTACCTCTTGAAGAACGCCTTGGCAAAATGTTGGATTAAGGGCGAAATTTGTTGACGAGCACACCGATCCTTTCTTGCCTACATGCCTGGGAAGTTCCCTAAGATGGTACACAACTCGAACATTTTTCTCTACTCAGCGAACAAGGATTTTGAAAAGCATGGCTTTCACTGTAATGCTTTGCGAGAAAACTGTTCCACTTACCTTTACTGGGCTGCGCAGGGCTACCCATTAAAGTTTCCTACGTGTGAGAAAAAGTCTTGTTAGATTAAAAGATCGTCATACTCATCCTTAAAATATCTTTTACGTCAAACAATGATTTGCAAAAAAAAAAAACTTCAGAAACACCTTGTTTACTTATTGAATATTCGAAGTCTCTAAAAAGAGCGAGTTTGGCTTTGGCAGCACCACAGTCTTGGGAGGAGGACAGTGACTGTCTCACACTTTTTAATTACAGACGTGAAATTTGATAATGATTTTGTCATACTCAATCAAACAACCTCGATTTATACGCGCTTTGGTGTCATTTTCCTTTAAAGGGGCATTACCTGTTTAAGAAAAGGGAAATACAAAACACAGCCTTGTCCGAAGTGTTGGAATAACGTTTAAGCAGTCCATCCGAATAATAAAGATAAATAAAGATCCATCA
>WURT03080223.1:0-13093 GCA_009936505.3 Holothuria glaberrima | reverse complement strand
CGGGGGGGGGGGGGGGGGGGGGGGGGGGGGAGAGTAGCTGACTGCCCTCTGGATCCTCAATTTTCGTTGTTACTTTTTTGCCTCAACTTTTTTCACGCATGACGGCCAATAGGGGCGCGCCTGTTGCGCTAGATCCGCTACTGATTGAAAATAAGTTGCGGAATTAAAATTGCACTTACTCCTTGAACAAATAGATAAACGTATCCTACAACTGTAGACATCAAGTTGTTTTTTGCCTCTAACTTGAAAGTGTGTTCACCTTCCATATCGTCTCTCAACGTCTGTATCCCGAAGGTAAATCCTATGTAGCCAGGAGGGATGTTTACTACTTCAAGCTGTTTCACAGTTTTATTTTCATCAAACATTTCTTCAGATATGGTCACCTTTATTGGTTTCTCCCCACCAACTCCTAGACTGTACGAGAAATTTTGGCCCACAGTCCGAAAGATAGGATCATCCATATCTCTTTTCAGAAATTTTGGTGGACCTGTAAAGACAAACAGTTGACACATTTGATTTACTTGAACATACATTTAATTGAATTTTCTTGTTTACCCGTTTACAGTCAGACAGAAGATCCTTAGGGTATAAATCTGACTTCATATGCTTATAACTGTCTCTCTAAAACTGCTTTTTGCTCGATCCTTATAAGTTCCCCTTTCTTTGCATTTATTTCAATTATGACTTCTTGAAAGAAGGGTTTAGACTTGAATCAACTTTTTTCATATAGGGATACTTAATTTAGGCTTTCTGGTGAAATTTGCATTACAATATGATGTGTGCTTTCCAAGATACTGTTGTTGTCACATTTTCAACCCCAGGTAACTTTGATCCAAGCACATGAACATCCTAACCTCACATTTATTATTTTCTGCTCGTTTTCTCTAATCTTTACCAACAAATTTCTTTTCCATAATATCATGTTATTATAATATTAACTCATGAGAGGATTGGGAAATTAACAAACTTTAAACTCCCCTGGATATCTTACTTTCCTATAAACGTCAAGCAGTGGCATCGCCAGACTTTTCAAAGTGGGGTACTAGGAGGAACAACGTTCAGCTGGAAGCGCATAACAAAATGAAGGACTGAGCGTCCCTGTAAGGGTAGTGGTAACGCAAAGCTCACCCATGTAGGCGTTGAGGCCCACCGTAGGGCCCAGATGGGGTCCAGGGACAACGCTCTAGTGTGGTCAAGGGGGCGAAGCCCGCGTAGGCCAAGGATGATGTACAAAATTGTGACCATTAGAATGAATCCTTTTAATCTCACCAAATGGCATTGGAGGAGCACCAGACCAGACCATAGAAATAAAATACCCACAATTGGAACAGTTTTCATAGCCTTACTCTCACTAACTATCTAATGATTCGGAATGGGGGATTTTGTTTGTGGGGAAGACGGTTTGCATTGGGTTTAAAAAATTAATCCTTTCTTGCTTCCCAGTAAGAATTAAAGTCGAGACAGCTACCTTCCAGGTATGCCACTAAGGGGAATCCTTTAAATAGAGCATCGAATGTCCACTTACTGCTGCGGATTCTGGGCTAGCGGTAAAAAATTGAAAAGAAAAGATCATGAATAGTATTCGTTCGGTTTTGCGTGTCTTTAAGTTGTAATAATGACAATTCTATTCCTTCAGCAATAAATAAGGAAAGAAGTACACATACTCCTTTTGGAGGTATCACCACTTTTTGATGCATTCTGTGGTGTCAGGTACCGCCTCGGCAAGGGTTCAGGAGAGCAAAATTCCCCTTTAAAATTTAAAGGCACCGGTAGTGAAATAAATGAAATTATCCCAATATTTATTGGATAAGCTTTGATAAAGGCAACGAAAATCGCAAATTTTACAGTTTTCGAATATATAATCTGACGAAAAGATAATAAACGTGAGAATTGCATTAAAGGGAGAGGAGTCACGGCTGCAGTTATCCCATACCTGCTGGGAAAATAAATGTTGAAACGATAGCGGTGGATTATACCTCCAACAGGTCAGTCCTTCACAAATAGGTCAACAACTAGATGCGCGCAAAATTCGCCTCAAAATTGTAGTTTTGAGATCAGTTCATGCAATTTCAGCCTCAAGATTGACTGATAAAGTGACAATAGATCCTCGTGTCCATATCGATATGGTGTGTTTGTGTAAAGTTTTTTAATACCTCAAATCTCGTTGGCGAGGGAGTACAGGTGGCAACAGACAGCTTTCGGGGAAGGGGAACATGCCCTAATTCCCATTGGCTAGGCCACTGACTTCACGGTCAAAACAATTGAGTAAAAAAAAAAAAAAATAAAAATCAAAGCAGAGAATTTGCTTATCGATTTGAGGAGACAATATATTCCGACATGTTTCAAGATCAGTTGAGGTACGAATGTGTTTTCATCATTTGCTGATTTTGCGAGACCTGCACCTCGGAGCTTCATAAAGGTTTCATTAGAATACTTAGATTTACTTACTCCTTCATATATCGAAAATGCTTTGCTTTAAATCTTCTTTAATTTACAGAGCCACAGCAGCAAGCCTCCTTTGATAAATACCAAAAACTAATAACCATATCCATACACTTGGCGGTTAACGTATTCGTTTTGCATAAACGTAAATGTGCGAAATGTTACCAAAGAAGTTATCTCTTCTTGAGTTACGGCTACTTTAAAGGTTCCAATTTTTATTCCTTCTCGGGATCGAAAGGAATCTTTGCGATCACGCTGGCGAGTTTACGCGTGTGTATGTGTGCGTGTGTGCATGTGACCCTCAGCCTGTAAACACGGTATCTTAAGGCAGCAAAGATAGTTACCTGTTATATTTAGTATATAAATTTATCATATAAGTTTATCATGCACAGAGAAAGACCCTAGTTGTTTTGGTGGAGGTCAAAGGTCATTTGAGGTCCTAAGCTAAAACTTTGGAAACACTAAGTCTGAAGTTAGAAAGCAGGGATATTTTTAATACTTAGAATGCAGATAGGAGGTCACCAGAGGTTAAAGTACGAAAACTAGTTTACTTGCGAACACGTTAATTCAAGATAGGTAATGGATACTTTTCATACTTGGCGATAGATTTTTTACATTAAGAAAAAGAGGCGTATTTTTATAGGGAAGATCGTAGGTCATTTTGGGTTACCAGATGTCAAAAACCAATAATGTTGTGAAACGATATTTCAAGATAGAAATGATGGACATGGACACTTTTCATAATTAGTAAATATTTTTCTCATATTTCGAGAAAGAACCTTATTGCTTACGGTGGAGAAAAAGGGTCATCTGCGTTCACCGGAGGTGAAACTACTTTGAAAACACAAGATAGCAATGATGGATACTTTTCATAGGGTGTACATAGATTTGTAATGTTACGAGAAAGGCTCCTATTGTTTTAAGGGGAGTTCAGAGATCATTTGAGGTCACAAGAGGTAAAAAACTAAAAACCTTGAGATATTTCCAGAGAAGAATGATGGAAACTTTTCAAACGTGTTATACGGATTTGTGGAATTAATGTAAACATCCCTTTTGGTTTTGGTGGAGGTCCAAGGTCATATGAGGTAACCAAAAATAAAACTACGAAAACCCTGTAAACTGTTTGAAAACAGAGTATATCAAGACGTTGCAGTGTAGAGTACCTCCAAATTGTGTCGTTTCATGACCAACGAAACAGGAGGGCTGAGTGTTTGCACTATTCCAGGTATAAAATTACAGAGAACGTTTTACCGTTTCCCAAGCATAACTCTAGTAAATTCACTCTTAATTCCGATATTAATTACCCAGTAATGGGTGTGTGTGCTTGAAAGCTTACAATAAACGTGTTACTTAATGGCAAAATGAAATGTGTTTGGTTTCCCATCCCCACAGCCCAGATTCGAATCCCATTCTAACACTTAATTTTTCAGTAGTTGTGAATTAGTTTTGGTCTTCTGTTACATATCATGCTTAAGATGTAGATTTTTTATATTTGAGAGGAACAACCCTATTCTCTGGTCGAGGTCACTCATCATTTGAGGTCACCAGAGGTCAAAATCTGGAAACCTCTTAAACGCCACATCTCAAGTCTCACACTTGAAATGTTGATGCGTTTTACTAAGAAAATATACTCCTGTTGTTTTCGGTAGAGTTCATCACCGTCGGTGATACTACGAATATCTTGTAAAATGAAATATTTCATCTTCAGTCACTGGAAGTCATATGGTGAAAACCTCGGAAGCACAATAGATCATGAAGGGTAATCTTGATGGATCTCGTAGTTGACGGCGGTCTAAGGTCATTTGAGGTCAAAGTAAGTGAAACTGTGAAAACCTGGTATGCAGGCTAGCTGTGAGGGACCTAATAAACAGCATATGAGGGACCCATTTCGTTTACAAGAAGTCCATTCCTCTGTACGGAGGTCAAAGGACATACGAGGCCACAGAGGGCAAATTATGGAAACATTGTAACACATGTTAACTCAAGAAAGGTAACTTTGAGGAACTAACCACAGTGCGACAAAGCATTTCCTTTCGGCAAGGAATCACTAAGCCATGGAGCTCTCTGGTTCTCAAAACATCAACCATCAATCTTTACTCCGATTAAGTGTATTCAATGTGTAGTAAACTGATCTTTCTGTTTTTTTACAAGGAGTGTATTGTAGGATGCTATTGAAGATGTAACTATTGATAAAGTTATTTTTAAAAGCTCTGATGGGATGTTACTGATTCAATTTTTTTAAAAGGATAACGACAAGAATGAAATAGCTGCATGAAAGTGAACTACTGAGAAATATTGACGTTAGTTTTCCATACTCGATAGAAAGATTTAATAAGGTCATGGAATATTGATTATCTCATAACCCAAAGGCGTAAAATACACTCGGTCAAATTGGCGTAGTAGTCACAATTTTTTAAATGGTAAGGGCTGATCCATTCACTAAATACTCAGCAATATGAAAAAGTGCCTGCACGTGGCACCCCTCTCCTTTCGGAAATTTTGAATCATAAACTTATATCCATGATTTTGGAAAGGTAAAGGACGAAATATTTGAACGTGCTGATGTCAAAGACGAATTTACATGCAACTTTCTGGCATCTGACAATTAAAATAAGTATGTAAAAGAAACATTATCATCCAGCAATACTATGCAATGTGACCACACACGGTTTCGGAATAGGCCAGCCATTAAAGATGACTTGTTGTGTGTGTATAGTAACAGTAGTGAGCGCTAAATCTCGTCAATATTACACAACAGTGACTTCAAATGAGCTTTCTTTTCTATATAAAAAGAAGGAGGCTTTCAAAAAGCTAATTTCGGCGTTATTTGAATCAGTTGTTAGAAGAAAAAGTCTTCGATCAAAATAGGGATAGACGTAAATGTTATCTGAAGCAAAGCAAGAGCTAATTAAGCAGTCTTTGCTTACCAAATTATCAAGTGGTTTGTTTCTTATCTGGTTGATACACCTGTAGAATATATCTAGAACTTTCTTCTGTTTTGCTACTTTTCCTTTCTACTTTATTGGTCTCTCTATTACTGTTTTTATGTCGGAGGAGGGGGGGGGGGAGAGAAGGAGGTTAGTACTCAGATCCCTTTGTTTAGGTCAATACCTATTTGAGGGCTTAACAACATTAGTCCTACTTTTCGTTATAGTTATCCTGTATGTTGAGACATGGAGTGAAGTGGGATGTAAAATGTACATGAATTGAAAATGATACATAAGATCAGACTGGACTTAAGTCTTGTTTCTTGATATCAATTGATTGGGAAACATGAGTATTACAATATTTTAAACTTTAGAAGCACTATAAAAATTACTTTTTACTGCACGAAAACAAAATTAACTTTACCATAAGGAGGAGGGTCTGGTATCGGTAATGGGTTAGGATCATGAATCCAGGCTGTGCTCCTTATATCTCCTGGTTCGATTCCCATTTCGATAAAAAGGATGATTTTCTAAGCTGCTTTAACGAAGCCGTAGACAGAGCGAACATTAAAGAGTACTTATATTTGCACGCTTATTATATACACGTTCATATACTAACTGGAAAACCCCGCGGTATCGGTATTTATTCCTACGCATGCAGTAGCGACGTGTATTCTGATCTACTGTTAACACAATTCCTGCGAGAAAACAAGTAACTCCTTGAAAGAGAGGTTCAAACTTTAGCTAAGTTGAATTCAAAATGAGAATTGTTTTTCACCACATTTTCATTAATAATTGCGGTCCACTATAATGTGATTTTTCGTAACGATTTCATTTGTATGAGCTTCCGAAAAAGGCTGGTATGCACTGATTCTATAATAGCATTTCTCAAACTATGCTGTACTTTACTAATCATAATCCAGAAATTATTAAGAGCCCCCGTACAAAACAACAAATTTCAAACTTTTGATGAAGACTCACATGCAAAGAATAAATTTCAATTGCTGTAATATTTCTTTCATGTTAGAAGTGATTTAAGTTCTTCTTCACCACACCCTTCCTCGTGATATTCCAAGCCGAAAAAGTCTCTGAATTACCGATGTGACCCAATGGTAAATCAAAACAAATACCGCCCTCACAAACGCTGTGTAAATACTACCTCCAATTTCAGACCGGGCAGGTTAGTGAGACTACATCATGCCAATATACACACACAACATCACAAGTTAGGTTATGAATTAATACTTCTGACACCCGGTGTAAATTATGATGGAGAAAGTAATGTGAAGCTGTGGTACGTAACTTTAAGTTTTCCACACAAAACGGAAACATAACACCTTACATAACAATTTCATGCTATATCTAGTTATGTGTAATAAGTCCAGTCGTCAAGAAAGCTTACAAAACGTCAGATGTAAAGAGTGAATAGGGTGGGTTGTTTCCATACTAAAAGATGTATTTATGATATGTACTATCTTTGCCTTAAAAGGAAGCCTATCAGGAGTCTGACCACTTACTCCAGAAAAATACGATTCATACATTTGAAGCTTTAATCAGTTTTATGATTAAGTTGTAAAGTTGTGGGAGAAATGCAATGTTATAGATGTGATAGAAAGCATTCACCACAAATTTATTTTCAAAAATCATTTCATTTTGCTTCTACATAAAACATTGAATAATGAAAGTCAACCAAGGAGTTACTCTCTGCATTAATTAACAAATAAGAAACAAAAATGTTGCCACATGATTGAAATGAGTCATTCCTGAATTATGATGACGGGGTACACCCCCGTTGCAAAGGTAAAGCAGAAAATTAAAAAAGAGGAGTATACATGGGTATGTGTTCTAGTATTGGTAATCACTCCTGTTTTCCTAACAAAGTTGTTTTCTATAATAAAATGACCAATAGGCACTTGAAACAAACACGGAAAGAAGATGCAGAGCCATTGTAGAGCGGTAAAGTACGCCTGATAAAGTCTTTATTACGTAGAAACCAGAAAATCTGGTTTTTACCATAGTCGAACACCCCAAAAGTTGTAAGAGGCACTTTTCCAGGCCATTTTTTTTTGTAAAAAAGTAGAAACTTTAGCTTCTGCATGTATGCTTGGAAAGTACTATTCAAATAGATCTTTCCAAGACGCTAAACCTCTCAGCACATGGTTTTCAAATTCAAGAAGTGTAGTGATAACGAAGCGTTACAAATTGCAAGTGTCAAACATTCCCACCCATACATAGGTGCAAGACTACATAGACATAGATGCGAAAGATCATCAACATCCTCCACTTGTCTGCAAAAGACACTCTTTGGACAAAAAGCTTTGTTAAACTTGTGAGACACTTTAAAAGCCAGTGGTATTTCTTGATATGCCAATTCTCATTAATACTTAGGGATTGGTAAAAGCCTAATATCACCAAGTGAACCGTCTTAACTGGGGCCACGATATGACTCCGGATGTGTAGCAACGTGTCAAAAAGAGAACTGCAGAATATATGAAGGGCTGTCTCCAAAGTCGTGGATTTTCCTCAGGCGCATAGGGAAAGATGGTGGATAATTGCCAAGTAAACCTGTACGTAGCATATGAGTATACCCTATAAATTGATATGGGAAGCAGTTCAGGAGTAACGCCTCTTTATAGAATTGAGGGAGAAGATGTTCCTACATTCTCCGGATATTTACAAAATTGTTGGCTATCTTCAAATGGCACTTGATGCCGACTTTACTAAACGCATCACAAAAGTTACCATTCGAACATGTTACAGAGTAACGGTAGTTCGAATTTATAATATGTTAGGCTTGTGATTGGATGAATGGATGGATGATGGCAGTAACTGCAAGATGATGAAACAATAAAATCACTTAAACTCTCGAACCGGAAAAAACCTGTTACTGTTGGGGTGACAGGAAAGGGAAAATATCCTTATGCCGGAGCCAGGTCAGTCACTGACTCCAGTATCAAAAACGTCCCCGATTTAACGAGGAATCCATCAAATTTTGAAATGTAACATTTTATTCATGAAAGATTTTGAATCTTTGCAAAACCTGCGATACTCTTGTGTTCGTTGACCTTTTTTACATTTGGATGTATACTGATGTATGTATACCTCCCATTGACGATCACTTAAAATGTCAATGCCATTGTGCACTGTAGTACCTGTCACTCCCTCTAACGTTGGCAAAGCAAATTCCCTCTGGACAATGGAAGAACCATATTAGAATTACATTTACTCCGATCCCCATAGCGATTCAGAAAGAAAGGGATATGTGAAATGCCCCACAGAGCTCTAAAGGCACACGAGCTCCGTGTATTTCGTGATAATCATATTAACTTCTTGCTCCTTTTACGTTGTGAATGTCGCCTTGGATCTTTTCGTGTTGGCTCTCATTATTCCTTCGATCAGGGACTTGTTATTTTATACGATGAAATGAAGAAATTAGTTTAAATGGCTCCAACTAGAGTCAGCCCTTGTTTATTTGACGCAAGTTTTTTCAACAAAATAAAAGTAGTACAACAAGGCTACTGGCACTAGGTGAAAGTGAACCGTCAAAATTTGGCATTGGTATATACGATAAGGAAATCCCTCTCTTAAATAAAAGAAGACCAAATATCGACCGGGGGTCAAAGCACCAAGGGCAGATGTTCCCACTACTTTTTTTAAAACCGAAGGTATGGACTTTTTGCTACTTCTCACAGTAACTGTGTCCCATTACATTGTCACGCGACTTTCTGTTCTGCTATCAGACAATACGTTATGGCATCAAATCCCTGTCTGGAGTACCCTCCAAGGGGAAAATGTGAATAATGTATAAATTCGTGCTTGAAAATGATGAATTCATACTCTAAAAGAAGCAGTTAGGATTGTTTTGATTTTCCCAAAGGGCCCTCTTAACATTTTTAAGGAAAATAATGGAATTATTTCCAGAATGATGATATTAGATTTACCCCCAGAATATGCCAATATACCACAAAACCTGTACTTTTCTTTTTTCGTACAGAGAACATTACCGAAAGTTTTAACAATCTGGTGTAGCAAAGGATGGGAAGGCAGAGGCGTCTCGGGGGTGTCTCCCTCGAAGTTTATCCGGCCCGATGTGTCACCTCCATGAAATTTTCATTGTTAAAATTATGCTCAAACACAACGTCTGTTTACCGATTTGGACATGAGGACCCATCGTCAATAAATCAATCAGTAAGCCACACTTGTGCAAAATGTTGACAAAACTACATTTTGTGTTCTATTTTGTAAAGCATTGCCTTACTGGAAAATTATATTCAGAATTATCGTCTCACACCCTTTCTTAAGAATTATGAGACCATTGCAGCAGTGAGTCATCCCATTTAATACGATTCCCAAATCAATTATTGTTGGTACATATATTTATATGTTTGATAACGTAAACACTGTAATTTTTGCAGCCTTTATAACGCGTATTCAATCACTTATGAAGACATTTTAAGGCTTCATTTCATGCAGTAGGTGATTTCCTTTAACTTCAAATAAAGGCTACTTAAAGCTTGCAAGAACAATTTTGAAACTGCTCTCCTTTGTCCTCGTCAAGGCGGACCCAAGCACACCAGGGACGATAAAGCACTGGTGCCACCAGAGGAGTATAAGTACTTGCCAGAAAATATCTTTTCCACTGAATAGAAGGATTTCCTGTACAACTTGTCTACACTGGCAACAGCCGCTATTTTTCTCATTTATTACTGATAAATTGCAGCAAATGTCTTTTTAATAATTATGATTTAAGGGCTCCCGAAACCTACCAATCAAATAGAAGGGTTGTTTCCGAATTCACTTCCCCGGTCCCGGACCGCCACCGTAGATGCAACTCGGTTCTCTTATGCCCGGGCCTGCCCGTCAATGAATGGCATACCAGCTGGTGGGTACTGTATTTGTATAGAAATTAATTGCCATTGAGCAGCCTGAGTAGGATTATCGTTCTAAGGCCCAATGCAACCCCTAACATGACCAGTCGTTCCCACCCACACTCCCACACTCCCCGCATCATAAATGCGTTAGTCCGGGTACTGGTAGGCAAACAAGAAATGGTTAAGTTGTTATTTTCATAATCTGTGTAGTAATGTCGTTTGTAAATATTTCAAAGCTTCCTCCTAATGTTCACAGTTTTGTAAATACTTCAGAACCCCCGGAGGCACCACCCCAGGACCTCACGAGGACGTTACTCATCGGACGCTACAAGGGGGCAGGCACCTGGACCCCACGCCTTCAAGCGAGCGATGTGCACTCCCATGGCTCCTTCGGGGAGTCTTTCATATCCGTGTAGCCTTCCGACAGAAGGATGGGTATCCAACTTCCCCCACTCCGAAAAGTCTAGCAACTTTACGGTGGTAAAGATGCCTCAAAGCGGCACCGGAATATCCTCATGAAATTGTACAATAACCCCTAATCAACAAATATCGGGCAATAAATACTACAACACTGGGATTCTATAAATGATATTTGTATTATCATACCCTAAATCGGTTCGTGGACAAACTAATTTCCGGTAGTTTCAAAATTCTTTCGAAGGGTGACTCACTTCAGTGCCCTGCAACATATGTGTGATGTGTCAATAAATAAAGGATCTCATAGGTAATTAATTTTTTGCAAGATCTGAGTGTCTCTAACACAGTAACATTTAAAGAACACACTGACAATATATTTCAACATTTTCATCAACTTGTTTAAGTTACACTTTATCGTTTAATTACAAAATTTTCCATTTGCAAATGCCCTGGCCAAGTAAGTCTTAGCAGCGAGCAAGGATATCCCAAGTGAAAATCGTGGGACCACACGATGAAGCCACACTGACCATTCTTGGTTATTTCTTGGTCAATAAGTAATAGAACACATCGCTTTTAAATAGTTAAGAATGTCAGCCAAAAGGATAAGTATATGTAAGGATGCGGAGAATATGCTTTAAAATATGGATAGGAATGTTTAACAAACTGACAGAGTCACACTAAAAGAAATACTGACTCATTTTAAGACAATTTACGAATCAACAACAGGAAACAGTTCACTATAAGAGTTCTTCTTTTGCTAAAGAAAAAACGGTTTCTAATGATCAGGCTGAACTTGAAGTCCATAGGTGTCCCTTCTCCTGTTGTCCGTATCGTTAACGGTCACACAGTTACAAACATGTTCATCTCTGTAAATGAAAAGAACATAAATGTGAATTGGTCAGACATGTTAAGAGCTCAAAATTTATTCGTTTGAATAAAAAAGTAGCATTGCCTTTTACCAAATTTGTGGAAATTTATCTAAAAATTGAATAAAAGTAATCGTAACTGCACAAATACTTTGTCGTTGGGATGAAGAGGTGGGAATTTACAGCAGTAATACGTCTAACCTGAAATCGCCCTATTAAATTCTTACCGGAATAAGTCTCTCCAGACATTTCATACCTGGAAAGTTCAAAGCCATGAAAATGACTTCGCAGACAATCTCAAGTACCATGAAATTTGAAATTTTTCGGAATGGAAATTTGAAAATGTCTGGAATGGAAATTTGATCTGGGTAGAAACTGCTGGAGAAGGGTGTTGTTCGGGAACGAGTCATGAAGTGCAATCCGAGGGTTCATTTGTTTCAATCTCAAGATGTGTTTCCAACAGAAGCAAACTCCAATTTTCATACCTGTGATAAGTTAAAATATGCAAAATTTTGCTAGTTTCTACCTTGTGCTCGGTAGTAAAAAGACTCAAAGTTTGAAGTAATTATGAACTTCACGTAATTCCTCCTGTCGAGACTAAATGCTACAGCTCCGTAAAGCTTTACACCTCGAGAGAAAGAAGTCCCACTGAACTATTAAAACAATGGAAAGAGGGTAAGAAATATCCAATATAGCCTTTTTGGTATGCCTTACTTGCTTTCAGCTTATTTCTACTACATTTTAAAAGGTACAAATGTTGTTTATCAGCAAAACTGTAGCTGAAGAGAGGCTTACCTGGTGGACCTTTAGTTTCTGTTTCAGTATTACTGCTCCTGGCTGGGAGTTGCTCGCAATGTATCGCAACTTCAGGATACCAACATGACGATTCTTCAAGAGAACCTTTAAGGTGAAACCGATTTGATCATTTACCAATTTAAAAGAAGTAATCGTCATCCAATTTGTTTCCCCTTCATCTTTTGCGATCTTTTGTTGAATTCGATGGTTAGGCCTTTTGAAAGTTTCCCTTTCCTTAGTCCTTTTGAGATTTCTCCTCCCATTTGAGTGGTGAATTCGTAACAATTACAAACGTACAGGTCCGTCTCCCCAGAAGGATGTTTGTCTAAAAGTTCTGGTACTCCTAAAAGTAAAGTACGAACTGGTTAATATTAAAATATACAGATATTGTTATACATTCTGCATTTCTCTACTCCTTTTCTTTATTCCTTTTCTTTCTTTCTTTTAAAAACTTCCTACAACGAGGTCACGGAGGTAAAAGTTTTTCATACTATGAAAGTAGAGGGGTGGGGTATATATTTGTCTCTCTTATTGAAATGCTCATGTTATTGAAGGTGATCACATATCTATACAAATTATTGGAGGAATAACTTCACAGTAAATTCTTCTGACATGGTAGCAGCGTTCAGCATGACAAGTAATGATTAGCAGCCTAGCGAGGACTTTTCCTGTTAGGAGAGGGCTACAAAGACGATGGCGGACTGGATGAATGGGGCGGCTAAAGAAGAGGATTATATATATGTATATATATACATATATATATATATATATATCT
>WURT03080201.1:0-13093 GCA_009936505.3 Holothuria glaberrima | reverse complement strand
AACTGTGTGGGATCGCATGCTTGTCATGTGGGTGACTCAATCTTGTTACAATATATCATGTGGCAAGGAATCACTAATCCTTTTGGCTTTCTAGTTTAATTTTGTTTTTGTTTTCGATTTTTTTTTCTTATTTCAGGAAGCCACGGTTAAATGCACAAGTTGTTGAACAACAAAAAGCCCAGCAAATGCTGGCCCCTCAAATAGTTCCTCCTAAACAGTCTCCAACTCAGTCTAGAATGGCAGTTAGAAATTCCAGTCTTAAAAAGAGTGGATTAAGAAAAAGCAGGTAAGAAATATGTGTAGTTTTGAACTCATTGCTCCCTCTTGTTTAGTTTGGAAAAGCTATAGGTTCTGCACACAGTCACTTGTAACAGAATGACCCTTTGCAAAAGGATGGTGTTTTTCGTTCAAAGGTCATCAGTGACTTTCATTAGCATACCTTTTAGGGTTAGGTTTGATCGGTTGCGTAGTTACAGAATTTGAGATTACGTTCAGTTTCACATTTCCTGCACAATTTCCCCTGCCCCAGGACAACTTCCCCAGGACATTGCCCTCTGGGTCAATTCCCACTAGGACAGTTTACATCTGGAAAATTTCCTCTGATGGTTCCCACCCTGGCCAATTCTAAATTTTTTGGTTGGGTTAGGGGTTATTGTCATGACTGGGAATTGTCTGTTACAAAATTATCCAGTGAGAAATCATCCAGGTGATAATTGCTCAAGGGATTGTCCTTAGGTCAGGCAGTTTCACTAATATCTATAAATTTCAGTCCTAAAATCATGTTCCAGTGGCATATCACAAGGGTCCTGTGTGAGAAAGAAAACCAGTACATGTCCTCCAATCACTGTGGCAATACTTTGTTCCTAATACAAGGTATCCCATTTAAGATTAGTTGTTTTTGTTGAAGAAATACCTCCAACTCTCATGAAATTCACAGAGTGTGATGTAAAGTGGGCAGATTGCCTGTTCCTATTGTTTGTTTTTTTAATTGAATGTCCTGTTGTCTTTGAAATTTGATACTGTTGGAATGCTTGAATATCTTCCCATGTAGATGTAGCATTTAAACTACGTAGGTTGCAGCGAAAGGTGTCAATATAATAAAGAATTACAATGCTATGCCTAGTCAGTGTGCTGCAATGACATCACAAATTCCCATATGGCACTGTTTCTGTGGAAAAAAATTACATTCTTTGAAAATAGGCATTTTCCAAATGCTACATACTATTGAGATGCAGTTTTCTTCCCCTAAAAATGAAAACTTTTCTGGCATTTTTAAAATAACTGAATGTAATCCCTGCAAATGAAGGGCTTACTTACCTGCAGAGAAGTAATACACTGTGCACTGGATAAAGGAGGGTTAAGCCGCAATTTAGTTTTGATATCATATGTCAATTAAAGGGGAAAAAATTTAGGTATTGTGTCAAAATGTGCATTCATTTACAATGTCTAGGTCTTTTTTTAGTTGTAGTTCTTTTTTAAGAACTGAATTTAGTCTTTCTCTTAAGTTTAAATCTTGAAGTGGGTAGAGATCATTGAAGTTAGGAAAATGATGCCATACACTTGGGAAGGTTAAATATCAAAATTCCTTCTAGGCTAAGAGAAGTAAGGTCATATCATGTTTGCTTAAATCACATGTGTGCCTGGCCTTGCAGCAGTGGCGGACCATCCATATAGTCAGGGGCAGTTGCCCCCCCCCAGACTCAAAGCGCCTGTCTGTACCCTTTTTAGCTTTTTACCGTATTGAGGCATAGGGTATCAACCTACTTCAAAGTGCCCCTACAGGCTGTTTTCACCCTCTCTGACCAAATTGCCTTGCTCCGCCTTAGCCTAGCAGCAACTCTTTGTTTTACCAGTCATTTGCCATCACTTTGAACTGAAAAGTGATTGCTACTACCAAAGCTAGCATAGGCAAATAAAGTTAATGAAGTGGGGGGGGGAGGGTGGGGATTGAGAGAACTACAGTAAGGAATGAAGTGCATATGATTTAATCTCCAGAACTGTGACCAAACAAGATTTCTAAGGGGATGAAAAAATTTGGGCGCAGACATATGTTAAAGCAATAGTAATTTTTAGGCTGCAAATATTTTCTTAAGAGGAACCCCCCCCCCACCAGCCACCCCTTGAGTCCAAGTATGGTAGTAGAAGAAAGTTCCTTTATACCAGCATGAATACTGTAATAGAATGAACTAAGCTTTTGTTTAGAATGCTTAAATTCTTTGAATGTTCAACATACAGTAGCCAATTAAAAAATCAGAAATTGTTACTATTGCTACCTAACAGTTATATAAAGCACAATTGCTAACTTTTTTAAAAAACTAATGCCTTTTTGCAAAACTCTTCAAAAATGAAGTGTTACTATAAAATATCACTTGCCCTACATAATGATCATGAGTCCCTCACAGTACAGTATGTGTCGTGCCATGCAGGTTCACAATGGATGAAGGGAGGGGATTCCCCAGTCTTGATCCTGTGAGGATTGTAACTGCCCTTGTCCTCAATATCTGTCTCAGTAGGCTACTACTATACAGTAAATAATTTTTCTGCCTTGTAGCTATTTTGAAAAAACACCTTGAATAGGTAAACCCCCTTTTGCTTCTGTACTGGTTAAAAAACCCAATCAGAAGCTTGAATGGAAATTTGCCAAGCTACTTTACTATCTTAACCATAGCTGAGATACAAAAGCAGACTTTAATGATTATTTTACGCATATGAAAGGAGCATGGGAACTGTGAGTAAAACAATACAGTAGCAGCACTGGCACCAATGCATTAGCTAGCGATGCATTTCGCTGTCTTTGAGACAGCCAGATAGTATAAATGGGAACAGCCAAGTTTACGCTGGACAGCTTCTTATATGGCCACAAATTGCTTGGAGTAGCTTTTCAAATTGAGCATAAGTTTGACTTTTTTCAGCTTAGGCATGAATTCAGACTCACCAATATTACAAACTAAACTTATCTTGCTAAAATTGGCAAAACATAATCAGTTTACGTTGGAGGAATGAAGTCGACAGCTCTCTTCAAAACATCTGAGTCCTCTCCTGCTGCAGTAGTGTTCTGGGAGCGTTTCCTACACAATATAGGGAGACAATCAATCTCTGGATCCTGGCTGAGGCTCTGGCTAGCTTTAAGTTAGCCCATTGTTTATACTCCCCAGTTCTCATCATGCATAGCAATAATTGAAGTCTGCTATTGGCTACAGTTTCTTCAAAGGAAGATATTTTCAAGGAGATGACAGAGCTTTTACTTCAAAGAAATGGTATGATCTTACAAAGTGGCCGCGATCAGACTGCCTCCCAGTATTTTCGATAATTTACAACAGGGTGTTTGTTGAAGAGGCTAGGGCTTTCTCCCACTACTACTTAAACCAAATTTTATTGTTGAATGTTTGCTATTAATCAGCATAGCTGTACTACAAGGGTTAACTACTGTACCTCATGCATAATGAACCATAAAAAAATTTTGCAGAAATTTTCATCTAGACTTACCCTGACAACTGAGAGTTTATAAGCCATGCACCCAACCAGAGGACTGACTGATCTGTTTGAGTAGACCTGTATAAATCATGCTTTGAGGCAGTTGTTTAACAACACCAAGTGGGAGCTCTTTGTATTAATATCAAAAATTTCAAAGCTGAAAAAGTCAGACATAGGAAGAGAAGATCAGGTGGTAAATTTCTTTTAACGTAATTATGAATCTACACATGGCCCCTGTCATCTACAATTGCAACCCTCACTAATACCTGTAATGAGGTCCAGGTAAGTCTTGATCACACAGCAGGACAAATGCAAAGGTTCAGCAGAAATGCTCTCTGCAAGATCAGATGCAACAGAACAATATTGTAAGAATACTTGTGCAAAATCAGTGCTCTTTCTTCTTGTTTTCTCAAAATAATTCAGAGACAACATTTGTTTGACTTTGAAATTTGATGATCAGGATAACAGTACGTAAGACAGTCCCACTGAGATTATTCAAACACTGGAGTAAGTTGTCAATGAAACGAATGTTTAGGTTCTGCTTTTGATAGAAGGGATTTGCATGAGTAGTACCTGGCCTCTGCATACAGTATTACAGTTTCAATAAATAGGTATGCAGGCAATGACTTGTATCCATAATAATAATACTGTGCCAGGGGATGAGAAGAGAGACATACCATTACATGAAATATTGGCAATCAGTGACACAGAAGTATCAGTAATTGTTGTAGACTTACAGGTGAGAGGCAACAAAGTGAGAGGCTTGCAGATTAGAAGGATGAAGGATACATTGAGGTCTAAAAATTTGTAAGAAAACTATATCTCTTCAAGATTACAAATACAGCTGGAGCTGAAGGGGACCTGTGCAACGGGAGACTATTACAGTAATGATATGCTTGTACTGCATCCTACTTGTACTGTATGCTAGACTGTGCGATGCCAGTATTTTTGGAGTAAGTCCCCCACCCCCCCCCCTTATACAGTCACCACTCAGAGGGAGCCTAGACACAATGGAATTGTTAATGATGCAGTAACATAATTCCTCAACAGCCATAAAATATCAACTACTGGCCAATCAATGCATATTAACATCCCCCCCCTTATACAGTCTCCACTCAGAAGGAGCCTAGACAGAATGGAATTGTTACTGATGCAGTAACATGATTCCTCAACAGCCATAAAATATCAACTACTGGCCAACCAATGCATATTAATACCCCAGTAGACTTTCTCTGCATGCTTTTCAACAGCTGAGGTGCCTGGCTGGCAGTGTTGCAGAACTGTGGCCAGCTGGAAGGAAAACTTGCAGTTGAACAGAGAAAAAGATCAAATGGGCCAATTGTGTATAATACATTGTTAAAACCTGTGCAATGACACAAATGTAAACTCCACAATATAATTTTTGTGCATATTTTTGACAGTATTAAAAGTAATCAGGAGTCCCAATTGCAGCAAAAGTTGATTGACTTCTCAACTCCCAGCCAGGAGTTGCAACTCTGAAGTAGTTTCGGGTAGCCCCTCCAAGCCTGTTGTGTGCAATTCTCATCTTCCTTTTTTTTTTGTCATTTCACAGACCAAGATTAAAAAATGTGGATCGTAGCTCTGCAGTTACAACAGAGGTGGTGGTAAATAACGTTCGTGTTGTAATAACAGAATACATGGAGAAACCCCAGAAAACGTCACTTGAGAACCTCTCCAAGAATACACTGAATAATAACGTGGATGAATGATGTCATCACTTCCTTGTAGAATACTAAATCGTTCTTCTCATTATATTGTGACACAGTGACTAAGAGTACAGTATTACATAATTATAATTATTTAATTCTTTTCTTCAACTGAAATGCCAATATTCCCTCCCTTTAAGTGTGAGCTTTTTGGCGTCAAAAGTGTAAAGTAAATGTGTGTGACCAAACAACAAACATATAATATTAAAAGCCCTTGTATATATATTAATCATTTTTACCTCCGTACTTTATTCATCATGATTCTTATGCAGTTGAGAAAATGGGATAAGTCTGAAAATTGTCTGCAAGTTCTTGTTAAAAGTCAATGAAAATTAAAAGCTAGGCATGGAAAATTACCATAAAGTTTGGAAAACTGAAAGCCTTTCAGCTGCTGTACTTGTGATCACATTGCTACTGTACATTGCTATATATGCATCCACCATGTGCAAATGCTTCAAATCTAATACGTTTTCTTTTTTCCTTGACATATTCTTGTTGCTTGGAAATGGTTATCTTGGTATTCAAGAGGTCTGGAATTTCATAAAATCTGAATGTGGGGGACCTCTGAAGATACTTATACCAGTGGGGTAGCCAGAGTTTTCCATGTGGGGGCTGGAGGGGTGCTGGATCTCCAAATGCGAGGGCTGGTGTATGTTCTTCTGATGGCTCGATTTTCAACATATCTGCAATCAATAGTGAGTGGGCTGCTAGGGGTCTCTGAGATTTCATGGGAGGGCTGGACTCCGAAGCCCCCCACCCCTGCCCTGCAGCTGTGCCACTGTCTTATGCACATGTCACTGAGTCATACAGACTGAAGTGCACATTTTTACACACCCAGTAGTGCAAGATTTCCTCCGAGATGACTGTTATCAAGGCAGGTGATGCTTTTGTTGCAAAAGGTCTG
The DNA here is from genome assembly GCA_009936505.3 of Holothuria glaberrima. NCBI lineage: Eukaryota > Metazoa > Echinodermata > Holothuroidea > Aspidochirotida > Holothuriidae > Holothuria > Holothuria glaberrima. Next base: position 6,988 of record WURT03080201.1, on the reverse strand, counting down.
TTGCAAGATTTAAAGGACTTTGGCTAGGACCTGCATTAGTTGTGTGATGCAGAAGGTAAGGTTGTATATCAGCTTTTGCAAACCTTGAAAAGAAACCATGTAGTCTGCTACACAGTATTTCACATGAACCTCCAGATTCAGGATTCAAAATTTATTCAGCCAATGTTGAAAAAAAACAGAAATTGAAGCATACATGTAAAGTATGCCATCGTCTATTGGCCTTCTGATCCGGAGGTTCTCTTTCTTCTCACTATTTCATACTGTATTTACAAAAGAGCAGTAACGGGATAAGAATGCCACTAATATGTTGTAAACTGGTCAATCAGAGTGAAAAATATATATAAAATCAGTGATAGATGTGGAGGGGTTTTCTTTGCATAGATGTGTGAAACATTTGATCTGTCTTTTTTTTGTCTGTGCGAGCCAAATTTTCTGTTTTTCAACCATTTTGTTTGGAAAAGTTTTAGCTGTGCATGTGGGCTTTTTTGCAAAGTCAGTCTTTAGCCCAGTGACAGTTTGTCAGAACATAATTACATGTAACAAATATTAAACTTATTCAGCATTCATGAAATGAAATGTGGGACTCGTAAAAGTTCTGTCTCAAAAAAATAAGTAGGCACAAATGTAATCAATATTTGTAATTGTGGAAACTCCAATACTTGTACATTGTAATTCCTTTTTTGGCAAATTTATAGCAAACTTTTTCATTAGTAATCATGGCATGTTAAGGTTTATCAGTGTTAGGCAATTCTTGAATTTTCTGAAAAATACTGAAATGTTTGATAACGAGAGTTAAGTGACATGATGCCTTTCATCCCCAAAAGGGGGCATTTTTTTCACATATGCATTACTGTGTGGTGCGAAACTATAATTCACATTGGTTGCTTCATGTTACTGTAGTAGACAACTGTATGTGGTGCTTAATTGACTTAAACTTGTTCACATGGTATAATTTGCATGTTATCAGCTGCTGAGCTCATTTTCTGACCCAGATCAAACGTAGATCAAATTCTTATGAATGCACTTGCCATTAAGATGCACTCCCCGGATCAAGATCAGGTTTGGGCTAATCATCTAGACCAGAAGCCTGTCTGATAAGTAAAACTTTATGTGGATGGTCACGTTAGTGCTGATAGTTAACTTTCTTTGTAGTCGATTAATTGAGCAACTCTTCTCACAATAACAGCGATTAATTGGTTACAGTTGTGACGTCATCACCGCATTCTCTATATTTTCAAAATACTGTCCAAGTATGAACAGAAGATCGACTGGTAAATGAAAAGTAAATGAAAAACCAAAACTGCACTTTGCAATATTTGCTGAAAAATTGCTTAAGTGATATTTTTGGTAGGTTATGCTGTATTTACACAGCAGATTATGTGTAGCCTGGTAGTCCAGTAAACACAGCTGAGGTTTTGAGAACGATTAATCCATTTCAAAGAGTAATCACGACTACTGTTGACTAATCAATATCGACTACAAGCACTAGGTCACTTCATCTTGATCATGTGTTAACAGTTTAATAATGCATTGGCTACTGTACAGAAAACAAGCAGTTCCTCTCACAATTTTAACTTTGTTAACAAATGCCATTTGACTTTTGTGGACAGTGATGACTGCTCTGTTATCATGATCATTTATTTTCCACTCTATGTGAATGCAAATGTGGTCTTCATAACAAGCGACCACAAAAGGCCATTGTAATTTCAAGATGATGAAGGCTTTATCTCATGTGAACATAGGGAAAATCTTGCCAGAAATTCAAAGGAAGTAGGGAATGGTCACAGTGAATAAATTAAAAAGCTTCTTGAAAAAAAAGATACTGCACTGGTAACTGGTAAATTGTTGGAAGGTATGCAGTTTGTCTCCAATTTATGATGCATTATTAAAAACTGGGGGGCTATGCAGTTGTTGACTGGTTGCCAGACAACTTCATTTTACATTATTTTCAGTTTATGAAAGCAGTTTAACTTTGTTAAATTTGGTCTCGAGTGTCTTCGTCAGCCACTGAAGTCATCAGAATTGGTGAATTTGGTTGAGCTTAAAATGGGAAGAATATTACCAAGTATTTAAAAGATATTGTATCCGTGATTTAGATAGAATTTGTACACAACATGCATAAGTCCTTGTCGGCCTAAAATCTCCAAAGTGGTTCAATGAATACCATGTTGCAACATAAAAATGCTTGGATTGTGCTCAAAGGGGCAAGGAAAATATCAATAAGTTATTTTGATAATAATGAATTAAAGTGCATGCTGGGATGGAATGAATGTTTCCTTTGTACTAATGACTAAGACGCTTTGTAGTTCTTTTATTTCCACACAAATTTTTGTATGAAATCATGATTTTTGACGTCATTTTGGGGTTGTGAGGAAAATGTTAACTTTGCAATTAATCTCTTGAAATAAGACTGAAAAATTGAAATGAAAGAGAAAGCAAACCGGCGTGCAAACCATGTGTATCCATGCAAAAATATTCACTTAATTGATCTGTTGTTGGAGAGATATTCTTTGTTACCAACCTTACCTGATGTACATCATATGTTAGATGTGCATACATTGTTGAACAGCATGTATCAAGTGTGAGCATCATAACTTAATAGACCATAGTAGTTTGGTTTTCTTAGATAAACGGATAATTTTTTCCCCATATGGATCCTTTTTACAATTTTTTTATCCCATATTTATTTGTGTGAACTTAAATTAGATTGATCAATGTTGTGATCACTGGCCTACTGAAGTTTCCTGGACAACAACCCCCCCCCCCCCACCACCACCTTCGGGACAATTCACCCCAGGACAGTGGTCACCTGAAAAACTCCCACTTGAATAATTCCCACCCAGAACAATTCTAAATTTTCTGGGTGGGGAAACCATGTGAGGGGTAATTTTAGTGGATGGGAATTGTCTAGGTTATGGTACTGAGGGGTGGTAAGGGGCTTTTTGGGCAGTGGGGTTTGGGATTTTTGAGGGGGCCACCTCCGTTGAATCTTGGGGATCCCCGCCCATTTTTCCTTGGTTAATCCCGTGTGGGCCACTAGTTTAGTTGTTGGCCACTATCGTATGATGTGAAGAAGAAGTGAAGTAACGGTGCTTCTTACCTTATAGACCTTAGTTTCAGAACAAAATGCTGAAAAGCTGAATTAACTGAAGGTGTTTTATTATGGTGGTACCAAATTGGTGGTTTGTTACTGTAAGTTATTTTCTTGACAACTATGGGAACTTTTACCAATTTTTGTATAAGAGAGCTGCTTTGGGCAAATATTTTTTGTCTTTGAAAGGTCAAGGCCTTGGTAGCTTCACTCATTTCAAAAACGTAATTCGGACCAAAATTTTATTTTGATATGTTTAAGAGGAACTAAGTTCAAACATTCTGGCGAAACTTTCAGTCAATTCCCGTGTTCGGTTCTTAAGATGTAAGAAATTTAAGTCACCACATTTACTATCAAAAGTAAACATGAAACAAGTAATTGTGATAACATAGTTTAACGTTGATGACCAGTGTTTTGTATTTCTCTGTTTTCCAATGTGTTATTTTAACATTCGATTGTTTGGATTTGCTAGCTTGCTTTAAGGGAACGCACAATGTCATTGACATATTAAGAGTACGAACGTAACACATTTTGGCAATGTAAGATTAAATGTAAATTTTGTAGATAAGCAAAGCATTGGTCCTCACTGTCAAGCCATTCACTTTCGTAGGAAGTGTGATAATGTGAACTTATCTTGAGAATGGAACATAGAATTGAATGAAAGTTCGATCAGAATACTTAGTAAGCCCGTAGTCAAAGGGGCCAGGGAGTGGCGCCCCCTAAGAAATCTTTCCATGCTAGAAAATTAAGATTACCGTTACCTTAATGCAATCTAGTAAACCCCCTTCCACCAAAACGCCCCTCCAGTACCTTGTTTGGCTATGGGCATGGTGCTTAGTTTAAGTTTCTACTTAACATTTCAGAATAAGATTTGGGTCTGAATTTTTCTTTCAATTAGTATTTTGTAATATGGTTCATTCATATTAATTGCTCTAAGCCACGTCTAGTTATCTGGGAGAAAAAAATATTTCAGTTACAAATTGATTCTCAAAACGAGCATTCAAGCAAGCACAGAGTGATAATTTATAAGAGCAGTATTGTGTTGATTCCATGTTGCCAAAAGAAATTTTAAAGAAGGCCCATAGACATAAGGCATTAAATGTAGCATTAGAAACTAATAATATTCAAGTTAAAGTCTTTGTATCCTTGTGATGTCAAATGTCCGACTTTGTAAATAAAATGCCATTTATACAATTAATGTTAAGTGTTCTTCTTTTTTTTTTAATTTTAAATTTGGGGGATACCGTAACGATTCTACGGAGAAAGAAGCACTGGCTCATTTTCGTGTGATAAGTTATAGGCGTAGCAAAAGGGGCCAGGGGGACGGTCGCATTCCTGTTTCAAAGGAGTGGGAAGCGAACACCCTTTCCGCCCACACTCTCAAGTACTAATACCTTGACATTTGTTGCCTGCTACAAGCCAACATTTTTTTTTCAAATGTATTCACATTTATCCCATTGACATAAAATATACTGAACATAAATTATTAAAGATCTTCTTACAGTATTTACTGGCGTAATTTTTTTGAGCGCGAATATTTTTCGCTGTGGATCCTTTTCTTAAACAAAAAGAAGGAAGAATAGAATAGCCTGCATTTACGAATACTGCGTACAAACTTCCTTATCATTCTTATAAAAACCTGGTTCTGTCTGATAAAACCTTTGATGAAAGATTTTATGAGTTCATATTTTTTAAAATTTAATTCATTTGCAGATATTTGTTTATGATTGTTAGTTTGCTGTTTGGTATCTTAACATTTTACAACCTTGTTGCATGCAACTGAAGTATACAATTAGTTCCATTGGGATGAAGAATATTGTGACTGCAAGCCATAAGTAGCCTCTGTTCAGCGGGACCATTTGATCTGGAATGCATTTTCACTGAATAATGAAACTGACCATTTCTACACCACCATTCATTCATGGCTGGTACCCGAGGGAGATAGGGGACCGATGCCCCCCCCCCCATCAACGAATGTTCCAGTTTCTTCTGGAGCGACAGTGGGTACAATAACCTGTGATTAGGGAGGTGGTATCTAGTACCACCCCTGCTGTGACACTGCTACTCCGCGAAGAACAGTCGCCACTGCGTTTTACATTTAGTTGCTGCAAGGGATCGCAAATCCTTTAAAACCGACGAAAATGATTTTTTTTTTTTTTTTTTTGCCAGCCTCGCGCTCTATAGTTTCTTTGCTTTTCTTTTGTATTTTTGTCTCATAGTATTATGTCCTTCCACCATACTAAGGAATCCAATCACTTTTAACGTTGACACTCTTATGTTAAGGTTGCAAATTTATCAATATCATAGCCTTATTTCCTAATGTATAAGGCAGGATGCATGGTGAAACGAATTTGGGGGCGGGCTCTATTTCTGCGCTTTGCTCATCATTTATACAAGTTCGGCTTATGGCGAAGTGGGGTTAGTGTTTTTATTATTCAAGAACATACTTTGCCTTGTTGCACAAAAACGGTGGATTTGGGACACTAAATGATAATTTTGAGCCGGGATAGACCCAGGTGGCTAGGTACATGGAGAATTCGTTTGTTTTCCATTTTCTTCTTCAAAACCAGTCAGAACGTTACAAAATGCTCTTGTACATACAGAAATAGGCGCGATTGTGCAAGAGCAACGTTTATGACTGATTTGAGAAGAGGAATTTTTTAGCCTCCTACTGGTTTTGAAAAGATAAACATATTTGAAGCGAAATACTGGTCTCTTGCCCATTACAAAACTTTGGTTAATCAGACTTATCTTTCTGACTGGCTCAATTTGATTGGGGAGATGAAGTGTCGTGAAAAATGATGTTATTTTAAAAGAAATCTTTCCCGCATATCAGTTGTTGCAGTTCACCCTTGTACTCGTCTTACCTTATAACGAAATAAAACACTGATTATGGCAAAACTAGTTCTAAAGTAACTAAATGTTCATATCACCCTGAATGCTAGCCTTCAAACTTAGAGATCATACATAGATTCTCCCTGGACCTCACCAGATGCTCTTATAGTAACTTGTACTGAGACATTAACATCGAATTTCATGAAATATGAGCTGATATAAAATCTCGTTAACAGAGTAACTAGAGCCGATTTCTAAGCTCTTCATGCAATATTGCGAAAGGGTCTGGGCTTTTGTCCACCTGTACCCCACAAGAGGGCCTTTCGCGGTCCCCTGGACCCCACGCATGCATACTCGAGCTTCATGCTCGTGGTGCAGTATCGGTGCACTTGAGATTTCCCATCGTTCCCACACCCTCCCCGTCCTCGAAATTTCTGGATCCGGCCTGCATGGTCTAGAGCCCACTCAGGCTTGCAGAAACCTCAAGGAAAGGATGAATGGTTACAAAATAAACATTGTTTTCAACGGTCATTAGTACCATCCTTCGACCTTCGACCTTGCTACCTCCTACATTGACAGGAAAAGGTGGAGAATGAGGAAGGTTGGTTTTGACGATCTCATAGCCGATTGGCCTTCCAACTAAGTACACATTTTGAGCAAGTATTCCTGCATAGTGTACATTTAACATATACGCGTAGAAAGCTATTTTGGAGTGGGGGCGAAATGAAAATGTAGGCCTATAGTTGGTGAGGTCATGAAGATTTTGTGATACCATTTAAGCGGTGCGCCTCCTTTAGTTGGCAGGTAGTGTGACAAGAAAATTTTTGCCCAAAATGGCTTTCACATTGCAGGAAATGGCACTTCTATACCTTGTAAGTGCATCTAAACATACATTTTGAGGTCTCATGCTGAAGAAATTCAATACACTTCCCACAGAAAGGTAAATATATGGAACGCCAAAAGGCTCACGGTATTTCGACGTCTGTTCAGATAATCTGCCGTCTGCGCAGATAATTTACCGTCTGTCCAGGTATTTTGACGCCTTTTGGAATACTTTGCTTC
>WURT03080190.1:0-13093 GCA_009936505.3 Holothuria glaberrima | reverse complement strand
AGTGAAATGTGAGAAATGAGGCTAATTAGAAGCATTGTCATGCAATGATTTCCTTCAAACTAGCCACAAAAATAATCCATATCAACTCAATGGTAGGATTCAAATGATCGATTATTAATCTGTTAAAACTTGTTGAAAGCTCTCAAAATCTTGTCACCTTATAGCTCTGCTCATTAAGTTTTGCAACCAAAAAGAAATAGCATCGTTTTTTTTCCTTTTCTTTTCTTTTTTTTTCTTTTGTAAACGTTTCGGGAGCCCACCGGACCCTGAACACGAAGACATACGGTACTGTTGGTTCTCTTTACTGGAGGACCTTTTCCCAAAAGCAATTAAAGATCATTGTGGAATAGCCTGGGAGTTTTGGTGTGGGTCGTTTTGCCACAGTAAAATGACAAAAACGCGCGTACCCAAAACTCTATGATGCCACACTACTTTGAAATTGCTATCCACATTGGAAAATGGTCCATGAGAGCGTCTCCTTTACGAATGACTGGGAATGATCCCCAATTCTGCAAATCGTTTCCGCTTCTGCGGGCGACTAGTACCGAAAGCTTATGGAAAGGGCTCAATGAGGATACAGAAGTTTTCCAACTAGCCTAAACAAAACTATTGTGCCGACAACGTGACATCACATCAGTTTTGGAACCAAAGTAGGTGCGCTTTAAAAGTGAGGTGACTGGCTAAGTCTAGGTTACAGGGAAGTAAGATTGACGTCAAGCCCCCATGAAGATATACATACATACATTTAAGGATAGGCTGGAACAGAACTTCGTTTAGCTTAGTTGTACAGACTGTTTCGCCCGAGGGCTGTTCAGCAACTAACTAGGTAGCATGATACTTCGAGGCAAGTAATTGAGTTGGCTTAAAGGTCATAAGCAGTCGCCCCAAATTTATTTTGAAACAATTGCTAAATGTCACAATTTTCTTCTTATTTTTCTTCCAAGTATCTTTCATGATACTTTAGAACATAAATATTGCATATCAAGGTAAACCAAGCAGTAGCTCGTCGTAAATTTTACAATTGAGTGAGAAAAATACTGTCACATGATTCTCAAGAGCCATTCAGGAAATAGGATAGTCTACTATATAATTCTTTATTCGGGTGACTGCATTCTCCCTTAAGTTCGTCACGGTACTAGAGTACTAGTGCTATACGACAACAGCCTCATATACGCAGCAAAAATATCCACCCCAATCTGCCAATGACGAAAAACATACTAGGTCTGGCAGCTACGACTTTCAAAGAAAGATACGCAGGACATAAAGCAACGCTCAAGGACAAAGAAAAGAAACGGCACCACACCGAACTCAGCAAATACATTTGGCACTTGAAAGAAGGAATCCCACACAAAATCACCTGACGAATACTTAAGACACGCGCAGCCTTACACACCTAGAACAAAATGATGTAATCTCTATCTCGATGAGCTTTAGCAGTGTCGGAGGGGTGTTTTGAAAAATGAGATACTCAATTTAACCGGGGCTTTACAAGATTCCAAAAGGTTTTCTATAAAACTGACCTTTCAAATTGGTTTGCATGAAAAAGGAGATAAATGAAGTCAACTCGTCTGCCTATACTCTGCACATGGAGTATAGGTCTAAAATATCCTTCCCACATGCCACCAAATCGCATCTAGTAGTGTTTAATTTCAATTTTTGCCTGGCGAGGACCCTCATATTCCCATCAGTGACAGTGAAAGCGGTGACTAAAGGGTCTTTGGACCATGACCCAAAATTGTCCAGCCACTTTAAAGCGTGAATGCAGTTTTTTTTCCCTTGAAGTCCATAAACATGACATAGGCCTACTGACAGAAGTGGCAATTGTAGGTAACTGTAACATAATGGATAACGTTTGCAGTGTACTATGATATAAAACGTTAAAATGTTTTCAAAAATGATATTTTTCTGTGGGCCTATTTCGGTTTTCCCATTTTGTCTACCTGTAGGACAGCGTGAGTGGCAAAAGTCTTTCAAAGTCCTATGCGTCCCCTATTACCGTTCTTCCTCTCACCCACAAGACAAATCCCTTACAGCGATCAGAGAGGAATTCCGTTGTTTATTATTGAAATACAGACAGGTTTAAGGATAAATTTTGTAATCTCTTTAGTGTGCATTTAAGGTTATAAGTTTATCGGTAGATAGTAAAAATCTGACTGACAGCGCCTCATTTTGGTGTCGATAATATCGTAAGTACGCCAGAGCTTCCCGGGGCTTCGCCCATGTCCCCCATTGGGACGTTGCCCATGGAGCAATTAAAGGCCCTGGGGAAACAGTACAAAACTCGTGGGGCCACTGCCATCTGTTAAATTCCAAAACATGTTTCCGTTCCTGACAGGGATCGAGCCTTTGAAGCTTTCGTAAATTGTGGGTTTAAGGGACCTATTGAATTGCTTCTCAGAATTCATCATTTTCTCACACCTGTTGAGATTTACTCACACTATGATTGTAAATGGTCAACTTAGATTTCGTCACATCTGTCACACAACTGAAATGACAATGATGGGTAATTAATGATTAAAATCATTTTAAAACTTCGTGACCAGACACTTTTTACCATTAGGTGTTAGTCATATGCAACACCTGTCCACAAAAACTTCAATTTCTCATATTTTCGGTAACTATATGAAGTGATATATGAGTAATAAGGCTAAATTAGAGACATTATCATGCAACGATTTCCTTCAAACTCGTCACAAAATAATCGACATCAACTCAGTGAGACCCTACAAGATTGGACTTCTCCATCTTCAATTCTTAGGAAAGTCATTGTTTTCATAGTAAAAGCTCTAAGTCATATTACTAACTGTACACTCGTTTCAGGCAGTGTTCGCGATGAGGTAAATGAAGCCAAAGTTAAACCTGTGCAGGGCCGTAGCCTGTATGCAGAAATCTAGGGGGCAGTCCATGACACTGTCTTAGGGGAGCACCAAGTGGTATGCCTACAGATCATTAACACCCAAGCGGACTCTTTATTTTTCACATGTTTTAGGTACCATCACGAATTGGATGTGGGGGTTACTGAGGGGAGGGGTACATGTAAGGCCTGGCTTAGGTTCAAAATTGCACTATCGTTGGCAAAGGTTTCAACTGATTATATTTTTTACAAATTGTCATTATTTAGTGATTTCCTTCATATTTTGTGGCTGCACGGAAGGCAAGAGGTGCTGTCTAAGAGAAGGGGGCTACGTCCCGGCTGGTACAGTTTACAGGCGTCCCCTAGTGCTCTTAGTACGACACTGGGGGAGTCACCATTACTTGTTGAGTACTGCGTAGCGATAGTGTAGGCCTTCAAGAAAATGGGGGAAATGACACATTTTAGACCTAAAAAGTTGTACCTAAGCATTCATTGCTTTTCAGTTTCCTGCTTTAGAAACAAATCTAGATTTGAACTTAAGGAAAGTTAGATTTGATTTAAAGGGGGAAACGCAGTCAACCATATTTGAATTCGTGTATCCGACGGCATCTATTTCATGAATGGCTCTTGAGAATCATGTAACAATAGGCTGATTGAGTTGAGAAATAGACTAAATTCTTGGTTTACCTTGAATATTCAGTGTTTAAGTTCTTACGTATCTTGAAAGATACTTGAAGTGAAATGAGGGGATATTTGTGAGATTTAATTAAGCTTGGTTCAAACTAGGTTTGCCGCGACTATTTATGCCTTTTAACTTGAAAGTAACTTTATAAGCTCAATGAGTTTAGCTAATAATCAAATGTAATCATTGGCTATTTTATCTTTTGTCAGTGTATATGGTGTATTCAAGCGGTGTTTCTTGTAGGAGGGAAATGGTTTATCGTCAGGAAGCGAAACCCACATAAGAACGCGTCCATGACGGGGATCCGGGACCCCGAGGATCTCTCTGGGAAAATTTTGGGGAAAAAGAACCCTTAAATGCGATTTCCAAGGTTTTGGGTGCCTTGAAATCATAAGAACAGTGGAATTTTCAGCATTTCTGCATTTTTTCTCAAGTAGGCCAATTTCAATTACGGTTTGGAAATCTTAAGGGGCAGTAGCCCCCCCCCCTCAGGCTACGGCCCTGCTGTGTGTAAGAAGGGTGATCCATCTAATTACGAAAATTCATATCAACCAGTTTGTTATCATGCTTTTCAAAATCCTTGAACAGATTGTTTTAATCGTATCTTTACTTTTATTAATAAATATAATATCATCGAAAAAGGTCAATACGGAATCCGTCTAGGTCATTCTACCGAATATGCCCAGGCTAACGCATGTTGTTAATAATTTACATAAACCACTTGAAAATAAACAGTCTCTGTTGGAGTATTCTTAGCCCTGTCCAAAGCTTTCGATACGATTGATCACCAAATTTCATTTCTCAAACTTTACTTCTATTGTATATATCAAGGGAAATGATCTTGACTGCGGCTGTTATTTGTTTAACAAGAAACAATTTATTTCGTTAACTCTGACCTTTTGCAATTCTAATGTGGTGTACCCCAAGGTTCTATCCTAGGCTCTTTACTTAGGCTATTATTATTTGTGTAAATACTAAAGGTAGGCCTAACATGACAAAAAAATGTTTTGTTATTCTGTTCGCTGATGATACCAATGTATTTTTCACCGGCCCACTATGATATGAAAGAAGTAGAGATGTTAATCTTTAATGAACTTGATAAGTTTCATCACTGGTTTTCCTCCAACAAATTGTCTCTCGATATAGAAAAGACCAATTAGTTTTTTGTAATAGACGAAATGTATACAAAAATAATATTTGCCATATTTCAATGAAAAATAGATATTTAAGGGAAGCTTATCATACTAAAGTTTAAGGTGTCCGCATTGACTCCAACTTAATTTGGAAAAAACACATTCACTTTACAGCTTCTACAGTTGCCAAAAGTATTGGCATTCTTTCTAAGTTAAAACAAATTCTCCCAAGCTTTATACTTCGTCCATTGTATCTCAAAGTTGTCTTATTTACTTATAGATCTCTTAATGTTTTAGTGTTAGTCTTTAAAATGTGTTCAGTTATAATTTAGATATCAACATGCATAATGCGAGGGTTACTAATAATATCCATATCTCACGCTGCAATACATCCTTTGCTAAGAACAATTTAGTGTACGGAGCATGTATTACCTGGAACACACTGCCTGAGGAAGACTGGAAATCTTGTATTTACCTACTACAAAGTCCTACAAAGGTAACTTAACCAATTATCATGTAAGTACTTATTAACGTCTCCACGATGCTAGGAAAGTATACCACGTTTTAGCCATACCTAGTTGACCACTATATTGATCCATAGTCTATCAATGAACTTCCTGTGCAGCTATCTTTGTATCAACAAAGTTAAAGGGGTTATTTGATTGTGTTGCAGTGAAACACACATGTTAATGATAAATTCCATCACTAATTAATTACAGCCCTTAATAAAGACATGGCTTAAAGGGAAATGGCAGTCACGTTTATTTTAAAAACTTGATAAATCTTACAGATGTCCTCTTATTTCTCTCACAAGTATTATCATGATGTTTCTGTGTAAACTCATTGAATATTGAGGATACACCAATGAGTTATTCTGCATAAATTTAGGAAATAAGTAACAAAAATATTGTCACAGGATTGATAAGAGCCATTCCTGAACTAGTGTACCGGGGTACACTGCTTCAAATGAGGGGGGGGGGGACTGCATTTTCCCTTAAAACTCTTTAAAAGAGTCTGTGGTCAACAGAGCAAGCTTGTTTACGAAAGGGGTTAACTGCTGTTAGTGGAGCTTAGTACTATAAAACACAAAGGGCAATAGATATCGGATGCCATGTGCACCACCAGCAGGATCCTTAGCTGAGTGCCACCCCGTCTATGGAAGCCCTTTAATCTCAGTACCTCCTCCGGGTGGTGGGCCAGCAGCACCTTTATGTGCCACCTCCTGCTAGTGAATTTCATCAAAAACAACTTCGAAGCCTTACTCATCAAAATCCAACTATATCCAAACCCACTTACAACCAAAATGTCGGACCTTCCAACAAAACCTCTGAACCACTGCCTCAATTCACTCCAAACCACATCCTTAAAGGGAGACGGCGGTCCCCCCAGTTTATTTTTAAAAAAAATTGCTAAATCTTACAGATGTCCTCTTCTTTCTCTCACAAGTATTATCATAATGTTCCTGTGTAAAATCATTGAATATTGAGGGTACACCAATGAGTTATTCTGCATAAATTTAGGAAACAAGTAACAAAAATATTGTCACATGATCAATTGGAGCCATTCCTGAACTAGTGTACCAGGGTACACTACTTCAAATTGGGCAGACTGCTCTCTCTCTCTCTCTTGAACATACTTTGTCCAGATCCATGTTGAACCTGCTTCTGCCGCTTTTGCTACTCTCTTACTCAATCTAGCACCATCTCTCCTACCAAACCCTAGCTCTTGCAACCACTTGTGGAAGGCTGATGCAATAAAACCTCTATACATCTAACCTCAAAGGGATAGCAAGAGGATCTCCATCCTCTACTTGAGCAAATTACCTTCAGCTCAGCATACTTGGTGCACTTTCTCTCATGTGCTACCTCAATGTTATCCTCCCAAGATACTGTCAATTCCTCAAAGACTACCTGATGCTGGGAAGTTGACCATATGACAATATCTGGCCTGAGATTTGTGACAGCAACCTCTACTGGGAAGGTTCCCCCTCCTCTGAGATCTGATGTCATCTCCCACTGTCATTGGCTACTTCAAGAATGTTCCACCTCTTCGAGCTTATGCCATAACTGCCTGAGCCACAACCCTCGGAAACAAAGTTGATGAAGTTCGGGGTGTTACTTGAGATCTCTGGCATACTGGACTTCTTGACACTGAGCTCCTCCACTGCATCAACAATCACCTTCAAAACATTATTGTGGCACCATGTGTACAAGCCACCGGTCAAATTTGAACGACACGAGCTCACGATGTGTTGTAGGCTACCTTCATCACCACAATTTTGGCAGCAATCTGAAGTTGGTCATCATACCAAGTACTAAGATTTGTTGGTATGGGAAGCAAATCGTATGTTGAACGCCACAGAAAGGATATCCTCAAGGGCTCCATTCCCCACAGCACACTCCATGAAATATTTCTCTGTTCAACAGACTCCCATCTTGTCCAGGCTCCTTGCTTTGCCTGACCTACAGCTGTTGCAAGCCTCTTCTCCTCCTCAGCATCTCGGATTTCTTGGGCTACCATCTTTCTCCTTTCACACTCACTAGCAGATGACCACCACACATGCCTTGTCCAACCCAATCCTTGACGCCCGCCTTGCACGGCGGCTCCAACCACCTCTTTAAGATTGAGGCTGGATTCTGCCTCACCTACAGCCCTCTCCGCTGACCACTTCCCTCCAGTCTTGACATCAGGTTGGTAGTTCCTCGCAACAGGATCTTTAGAATCTCTCAGCATCACATAAGACAGAGCTTTGGCAACCTTGAACTCCTCCACAAGAGATTTCACTGGCAGTGTCAACTTCGTACAACTACTGTGGAGAGCAATGTTGGTCAAACTGCCTGCCTCTTCATACACTTATTGATGTGTATGATTTCCACATGAGTGACCGCAACATCGTACACTGTGAGGGGCCACATGATCCTTGGCATAAGACCAAACTAAAGACACCACTGCAACTTCAACTTCCCTGTCAAACCACACTTCTCAATCGCCTCTAAAACTTCAGATGGTACTCCCTAGCTCTCTTCGTATCAGAGCCTAGATAAGTCTCACAGGGGAAAGACCATTTTGTAAGGTGTTTTTGGCTAAACTCTCCTATTGAAATTATTAACTAGCAGCATGCAAACAACACATTGTATGCTGCCATGTTTTTTCTGCTTGTTTGCGTTGCCTTGTTTTCCATTTCATTAATAACTAGGGAGTATAGCTACTAGTCAAGCCTAACCTATTAAAGTTAAGAAGAATTTCTCCTTGCTTTTACCCTATTATTTGTAATATTTATGTTCTAAACGTCTTTAGAGGTACTTGTAATGCATAAGAGGTGGTTTGCAAGAGTTTGCTGATTTTTCAAAGCAAATTTTGGGGCGACTACCTATTGCCTTTAAGCACTCCTTTCACAGTGTTGTCCATAGGCGTAGGGGCTTAGTTTGATATTTCTTTTTTTTGGGGGGGGGGGGCTTTTGTGACTTGACCGAAAATGCAACTCATATTTACTAATTTTTGGATGATAATGCACTAATGTAGTGCCCGAAAAAGCTGCATATTTCCGGCATTTTATGGAAAATATCTTGGGGGTGGGGCTGCAACCCCCTCGTCCCACCTCCTACGCCTATGGTGTTGACTTGTTTATAGGAAAAATGTGTACTTTGGGTGTAATTTAAATTTGATCTTGATACATTGTGAATAAACAAACCAATAAATGAAATGAAATGAAAAGGGTGTCAGTTCTTTAACTCCGGCGCCGCTAATTAGGTTTCGCTACCCTGGGTAGGACCAACAAAATAAAAAGGATGTATGTAGGTCTACCCTTTATTTGAACATGTGTAATTACAGTTGTTTCATTAATAACAATACTAGGCTATGCTATATGGTTGCCCGGCCGAGCCCAATTCGCTGAAAGGGTCCGGCGTAGTAACTGCTGAAAAGTTTGGAAACCACTCTACTTATGTGCATAAAATGTTTAAAATGAGCTCATGAAAGCATGTCAGTCTACACAGGCCCCTATGGAAATTTTATTTATTTTTTAAATTTATGTGCACACAAATCAATGAAATGATGCTCACTAATTCAATAGGCCTAACACATTAACCTCAGTTGTTGGATTTGATGTAAGCAGTAGTATAACCAAGCAGTAGTTCGAATAATGTCTCCTCGTCACATATTTATGAGGCAGTCCAGCATAGGCGTATAGGAGACGGGGGGGGTAGGGGCTGCAGATGGCCCCCAGGGCCAAAACTTTCTGTGAAAATTCGGGCAATATGCTGAGATTTTTTCGGGCACCTACTGAAAGAAAAGTAAATTGCAATGATATAGCTGAAGGAAATCAATATATAGTTTAAAAACTTCCTTGGGTGAATAAAATAAAGTTTAGACTTGAATTGTCACAGTACCTAGACATATTCGGTTATTCACCAGTGTGTTTTTCAATGGTTTAACTTATATTATTACTATCAGTGTCGTATTTAGGGCATGCATGCTATTGGGCCTTGCCCGGCCTTCCTCACTGATGTCGATATTTTTTAGCACCCGGTAAAATAGGTCCTACATAATTTTTTAACACAAATTTTACTTCAAAGGTAGCACCATATTGCTGGCACCGGATTGCTAGGTCAGCAAAATAAGTTCTGGCTACGCCACTGATTATTATCACTTATTGTAAGGACTTGCCCAAAATTTAAAACCAATATGGAAGGGTAATAACTCGGCAAAAGTGATTGGATGTAATTGGCTTCCGATCATTGCGATGTAAAAACCGATGCATGTCTTTCTGATATGTAGATTAACATACTGGACGCTCGGGGAGCGTGCAAAAAAAAATTGATTACGTTTTTCGGGCACTGTAGTTACAGCCTGCCCCCAATCAAATTGGGCTCCTACGCCCATGTAGTCCAGGGTCCTCCAGTTGCCATGAAGTATGGGCGGCGATCCATCTTTGAAAGTGGGGGGGGGGGAATATTGTCAGTGACACTACCTAACCGGAGCGCCACCATCGGTTGGCGCGGAGCGTACAAAGAAAATTTAGGTCAAAGATACTCCCCAGATCACCAGAAACGGCCCTTTCCAGGCTTTGCAAAGTGACACTGTGACAACAAGTATTTCCTAAAAATAGGCATATTGTAAAAAAGTCTAGAAAAAGTTTAACTGTTGTGATTTCCGGATCTAGTCAGTGGTACTAAGCGGAGCGCTACGATCAGTTAGCGCGAAGCGTAGGAAATTTGGGCTGAAAATACCCCCGGTCACTCACTGGAAATGGCCCTTTTTCAGGCTTTGCAACGTGATACTACGACAACTGTCAGAAGTACAGTCCTAAAAAATAAATAGGCCTATTGTAAAAAGTCTAGAAATAGGTAAAGTTTTCTGATTTTTTGGATGTGCCTCGTTGATTTCATGGGGGATATAGTGAACAGTATCCCCCATCGAACCCCCCCCCCTCCCCCAGGATCGCCGCCCGTGCCATGAAGTAAAAATTGCACGGCATTCGCTTATCCAAAAGGCTTGGCTCATGATCAAAGTCACATGAATTGTAGTTCCCTTTTCAGACAGAGCGACATGTTAGTTGTTGGCAACTATGTAATTGGGTAATGTGCATAACCATCCATCGATCAATACTCTCAGCAGTCAACGTCATGAAGAATCGCATATAAGGTCATAATGGAGCTATCACGTGCCTAGATCAACTTGAAACATACAGAAGATCGGTGATACCGAATCTTGCTGGTAGAAATTTACGCGCAATTAGCATTGACCATAGAAATTAAAGTAAGGGAGAATGACGTCAGACTATCTGAATTGAAGTCACTCATTTGGCTTTCTGTACGGCAACAAAGCAACTGCGCGTAATACAAACAGTATGGCGTTGCTTTTGCCCCAGTTATTAGCGGAGACGATACAAGATTTCAAGAGAGAAGTATAATACAAAACACTTAAAACATCGTGACTTATCTCTGTTGTGAAAATTAGTCATTATCTTTCGATAAACAGATAGAATAACATCCAATTTCTGAAGTTGAATGCACACTGTACGTATGGAGACATGCCAGTCAACCAGCTTTTTGCCGTACAGCGGAAGCGCCCTCACTATTTTCGTGGTTTCACTGGATAAACACAGAGCGATGCACTGTTTCAGCATTCTCCCTTACTTTAATTTCTATGGCATTGACTTGTAATCCAAACCAAGATCTGAAAGTGCTACTTGACCACTGCAGCACGTACGGGACTGACAACTTCCTCTCGTAGCTCATTACTTAAGCCCAGTTTCACACGTTGTAACCATGGATGTATATTATCGATTCTTGTATGCATATGACGGGCATCTCTCACTTCAATAACTTGCGGTATGCACAGTAAAATGCAGTGTAGCTTGTAAGGAACTAATTGTTGTTATATCCTAGTAATATTGTGCAAGGCTCCAGCACATAACACCACCGCACAATATTGCAATCGTTCATCCTTAAAAGGCAGGTAGATTGTTGCAGGCTACGAAAAGTCGGAGACAAAGTCCGCGTTCTCCATGCAGACAGAATTTTCTCGCATAATGTGACGCGGGAAAGATTCAATGGAGATGGTACACTAGTATTTCTCTTCTCACTACGTAGCGACCTGTGCGGGTACGTATGACCAGCTGTGACAGTGAATATTGTATGTGAACATCATGAGAGATGTAGTACAAACACAACGTTGCAAATTTGTTTGGGGAAAATTGAAATTTTCGACTGAAACAGTTCAAAAGCTAAAGCAGGTAAATATGTCTTTTTTGTAATTTGTAAATGTTGACTAACTTTTCATCTATACTGAGTTAGTGTTCTTGTTCAAAGTGTGTGTACGGCATAGTCTGTTCAGTGTGCCCCAATATAGCTGTTCGTAGGTGTTGAGTCTATTCAGGCATGCCTGGATATTTACGGTAAGGCTATTTGGCCGAAGCCCGATACTACACCGGTAGTTTATGTACATATAGTCTCAGAGCATAGCAAAGTCCTAACACATAGGCCTTGCATTAATCATAAATGCAGACCTTAAATTTTGAGGCATGCGAGTGCGATCGCACACCATCACTCGCCTCAAATCGCCGACTGTGAAAAGTGCGTATTTTTGCACACCTAGATAAAGAATGGGAACTCAGGTAAACCTATTATATTTAATAAAACAGTATACCTACCACACCTCTATAACTTTTCTGAGGAGTGTGGTTTGTAGCACCCCTGGAAAATCTAAAACTAAGGCCTGTAAAATGTCATCAGTGTCTATAGCTCTTAGTAGCCAAATAAATTAAAGAGACACCAGTCCTGGCATTTTTTTTGTCAATAAAGTGAGAGTTTATCAATTGTACATGATTCATGTTGTGCAATAGCCTAAGTAGAGGCTCTGTGATGCCGACCTCAGCTTGCGCTGTCGGTTAATGTTAGTTGTTTTCGTACCGACAAACTAAACGATAAAAGTTCGCTCCGCCGGGCTATAGTTCCAGCTTGCGTATCGGCAAATTTTACCCGCCGGAAAACCCTGGAGGGAGGAGGATATACCCCCACTTTTGAACTGCTTCAATGTGCCCAATAAGGATAAAATAGGTTATAAAATCCATTTTCCATTTCACTCCTACCGGGACACCTATAATATAATCCGGCAGAGATGAAATAGAAGTAAAAAATTGCCCGAATTTTCTACTGAGTTTCCGAATTTTTTATCGAGAGCCCGAAAATGTGCAAAGATTTTCGTGCGCTTTGTGCGCATGTAGTGGTTTAGTTGTCTTTTTTATTCACCTGAACTGCAACGAAATTTGGGCAACTAAGATTCGGGCAAAATTACCCCTTCCCCGGCCCCCAAACTGGAAGTGTCCAGTACGCCTATGAGCCTTATGTAAACATTTTTTCGCGACCATGGCTCAAGTGCGAAAACGAAAACCGGTGCTGTACTATAAACTATAGCGGTAGGCCATACACCCTGGGTGTTTGCATATTATTGTCCGACAGAGGACCTACATATATGCTATAATACGCTACCTCGTTGGACTCCCAATAAAATCTGGAGAATTATTACCCATTTTCTTAGGTTCAGGGGGTTGGTAAAACCTTTGAAATACTCCAAAGCAAGAGTTTTGACTGGATTCTTTTTCATTACACAGCCTTTCAGGAATTCTTAGTTTCGGCTTCAGTTAGACCTCAGCCTCAAGTTATTGTGTACTCTTTTGTACGCAGTACCCTCCTATTTCGCAGGATCAACACGGATCCCTGGCATACTCCTACTCTGCTATAGAGTTGAAGGTTGTAATTTGAGGGATTTAACCGGACGACGTGTAGGCTATGATAAATCTGTCGCAAATTTCTGCTACTGAAATTCAAAACAGTGTTGTGAAGAGGCATATGCGGACCTCAAATCCAGGTAAAAGACCAGTTTTTGATTAGCATAAAGTTTTGTTAGAGAATTGAAAGTTTC